>JANBQC010000281.1:0-34815 GCA_027576995.1 Dimargaris cristalligena
ACCCCTGCATTCACACTGCCCCTGGCCCGACTGCACCCCTGTTCAAAGAATAGCTAACAATAGCTTTCTCCCTTTCTCTATTATTCATCTATCTTTTTATTTAGGCTTCCCCTTTCAAGTATAAATACTTACCCTTACTGCCACCTTTTGGAACAGCAAGTCTATCATCACCTTTCCCTTCTTATCATCTATCTTTTCAAATAAAAGTTCGGTTTTTAAGTATTTGAGCTCAGTTCTTTATAATCTTCCTTCAGGGACCACCCTTTGGAGTTATCCCCTGCATATATATAACCAGCACCCACTAAAACCAGTTAGATTCCTTAGCTCATTCTTACCCCCCAGTTTACCTCAATAAACTCTATATGTACCTACCCTCTTGTACCAACTAGTAAGTGTGCCTGCTGTATACCCCTTATATAGTAGACCACCTAAACCTTTATAAGTTAGCACTGTACCCTATACCTAATACTAGTAGCCCACTTAGTCAAGTCTAAGCCCTGCCTACTATTGGAAGCCTATCCTCAGGACTCTTGATGGACTAAGAGGGGTGAACCTAGGTGATAAGTTCAGTCCATTTATTTATATATACCCTAGTAGTGTCTCCTTAGTTAAAGGGATAAGTTAATTTTATAATAAGTATTTTTATAATGAGTTATTTTATATATAAACCTCTATATTGGCCCACCTAATCCCCCCTAAATATGGAATACTGATCATCCCATCCTATCTTACCTTATTGTGCCATATTTCCCCTCCTTTACCTATATAACCCACTATGACTGGGTCCCAATGCTTCTCATACCATACTCCACTGGCTGATCTAATGACCCTCCTTTCCCAGTATAAGTCTTCTGAAAGCAAGTCCACCTGGTTGAGATTCTGACCCTCACTTCTTCCTTAGTTATCCCATTCTCTAAGGGACCCCTCATTATGAGTGGTCCCCATGTATAAATAACCGGGCCCTGCTGGGACCAGTTCAGTTCCTTAGCTTATTCTTATTCCCCCTCAGTTTACTCAATAAACTCTATATATGCTCACCCACCCTTGTACTGACCAGTAAGTGTGCACTGCTGCACATCCCTTGCATAGTTGCTGCACCTGCCTTTATTAGGTTAGTACTGCCCCATACCTGATACTAGTAGCTTCTTGGCTGAGCCTAAGCCCACCTACCATTAGAAGCCTACCCCCAGGTCTCTTGACAGACTAAGAGTGGTAAACTTAGGTGACATTCTATTACTCAGAATAAACATATATTTTAACTTTACCAGATAACTAGATGATTTCCTTTACTTATTTCTATTTTTACTATTTTTCTCACTATTCTTATTTTTGTGTATTTATTTTTCTTTTTGTTTGAAGTTTTAGTATCTCCAAGTACTGGATATTGTATAATGTTTTTCTAATTAACTAATAATTTAATGGATTATGAGATAATGGCATATAGTGTAATGGATAAAAGAGAACTCAGTGGTGACTTTCCCAAAGCCACCTTGGTCTTAACCCCATCAAAACTAATCAAGCCCAACCCTCTGCATCACTTGACTAAGAAAGGTAAACTATCTAGGGATAGTAAACTGGAGATTCCTCCCTTTACTAACCCTCCTATGGATGTTCCAGCAGAGCCCCTCAAAATTTAGGTATTACACCTACCATTTGAAGCCTATCTTTGGGACTCTTAACAAAGTATGAGTAGTTATCTTAGGTGACAGTTTATTTATTATTTTTATTATTAGTTACTGTAATATATAGCTTTCTTATTCATTATGAAATAAAATCCCATAATACCCTGAGTATTTACTAACATCCTCCTATTATTCTGCCTATACCACAAACACCCCCTCTTTCTTTGCACCAGAAATAGCTAACAGTGGGGATGAACTCTCCAGTAGGTACTTTAGCCAGTATGTTCAATGATATAATAATTACTGCCATCTAATTTGGGTAACCCAGTCCTGCCTTTACAAAAACAATGGCAAGTCTGGTGCAAAGAGTACCAAACTTCAGACTGGAGTATAAGGTGAATTCAAATTAGAATAAAAACAATAAAATTGATGGCTATTACTGGTGAGGTTAAAGGTATATTTATCATGTTAAAATTGATTGTAACTTATCATAAAAGAAGAATGGAAAGGTAGGATATTGTTATGACAAGCTAAAGATGAGGCCAGGTACCATAAGACAGGTGGGACTTTGAAGGATGGAATTAGGATTTATTAAACTAGATATCAGAAAAGGAAAACAAAGAGGAGTTGCAAGCTGAAGAGCAAGCTAAGGGAAAATGGTTGGGGTTATATCACAACCCAAGGGGCAGGGGAAGAATGATAATAACTAATAGATACAAATCAGTAACTAGATAATATGAGGAGTAAATACTGGGAAATAAAACATAGTAGGGTGATGGGTATATATCTTGGTAATGTTGGATATTAATTTTACCCATTTGTTGATATGGGTTTTTTTACTTATATGGTGGGTTATTTATATAGTTCAAATTTACCGGTCATGACAGATATATATATAAATTGAGTATGCTACTTAAACTATAACTGAATAGTAAAAAATGTACTAGTTATAAACTATAAAACCTACAACAAGGGGAAAAACTGGATCACACTGCTAAACTTTGGCCATGAAAATGATAACTACAAAAAAATTGGGAAGGTTAGAATATTTATGGACCGACTGGTGCTTCCAAATCTCCTGGATAAGAATATAATAATAAAACTTAACATAAGCCGTGATGGGAAGTCCTTTAACGTTATCCCGCAACGCCTTCCAGTAAAAATGGGTTATCATGGATATAGCTTTGTCAACCGTTATAATTGATTAACGTAATTGTTGAAGGAATAATATGAATGAGCTTTGGATGAATGGAAGAACGTGTTATGGTCGCACTTAATACCACAAGGTAATTTAGCCTGATAAGCTTATCAGGGCCGGCTGGAACAGTCTTAGTCCAGTGGAAACAAACTAACTAGCTAAGGAAAATGCGTACTTAGCGGAGACAATTCTTATGTGATCTTCAGACAGGGACAGAGCAAGACCAGTGGGTCAAAATAACTAACTAGTGAACTATACTTGGTGTAAAAACTGCTTGTTTATTGGAAGAATACCCAACGGGTATTTATATGAAATATAATAAAGAAGGCCACCAATGTTGGCGGCTCTGAGGGTACTAAGTCTGAGGATATGCCCCAGACTTCTATAACTAAATGATCCTCAAGTTATGAATAAGAATTATGAATACTGAATATGGGTGAACTTCAAACCAGCTGTATAAGGTTTTACATAATACGTGTATGGGCGAATATATATGAGAATAGTTTTTAACCAGTAATATTGGCCGCATCCAATGTATTTTTCATTATACAGCCTGAATGAACTTCTCCCATATTGAATATTGAATACTGGAAAAACGGCCTAGCCATCGAAGGGCTTGTAACTGGGTGGGAAAAGATGAAGATTGGTATTTGGTGATGTTCTTCATCTTTTCCAAACTAAAAATAGTATGGCCGGGATATACTATTAGAGATTAAACAAGCCCGGCCACAACAAACGGAAGAATGGGTAAATCAGAGTAAACCGAGGCAACTGTAGTACTTCCAATTTCCGTCAGATTCGGGCAAGGGTCGGTCCCCTAGTCCTCGTTAGTAGGATTGCTGCACTGGGAAGTTGGATGTGGGTTGACGTTTAGGGACCTATGCGGCCCACTGCTCATGGCAGTACACCTGCCATATAGGTGAGAGCTCCGGTAAACAGGCTATAGCTACCTAAACCTAAGTAAATAGTAGTATATTTGAGATGGTACCTCTACTCTCCTATACCTAGTCCACTCCAGCCTGTTAGCCACCATTGATTCCCAAATACCCCCGCCGCCCTTCCTTACCTGGGGTATCAACCTCTTGGCAATACCAAACTATTGAACTATCATTCAAAAGCCGATTTTATATCACTTCCCCCGCTTTGCTCATTAAAAAGTAGAAGCATGTTCCTGAATGCACATGATGGAAAGGTCAACATCAAGTAAGTAGAACCAGCCGCTCCATAACTAATAGAAAATGTGGGAGTAGCCCTTATTATAGTTAGCCTTACAGGAGGTGGCTTATAATGCCCTTTTGAACATGGACTATGCATTGAAACGCAACGTTCTCTGATGGATATTGGCCAAACTCGTTTCTTCTTGGGATCCGATCTCCCTATTGTCCTACCAGCTTTCACTACAATATATTGCTTTCAAAGCTTATAAAGCTGCCTTGAAGTGCTCTTAAATGAAGAAAGGGTGTCAATGCATTAGAAAATAATTACTGCATTGTATAGTAAATTACTGAAATCATGAAGGTACAGACTCTATAATACTACTCAATATTCCGCTAGTTTCATACTTACGGTGGTACATGCATGGCCATGCAATTAGCCTAGCGTTATTAGCGATTTTGGTATCCACAATTTCTCAAGAAATACCTTACCCTACAATAGCTACTTCAGGAGTCAACTCTGATTGCCTACATGTCCATCAAAAAACGACTACATACATATATATGGATAGTGAGAGAGAGGTATGTATTGGTATATATGTAGAGGGAAATGGAAAAGAATCAAGAGCAACCGATTGGTGAAAACTCATCTTATAAAAAAATCTTGCAACAGTACGATGAGTTTCAGAGGCTGTCAAAATAAACAAATAGTCAACTGTAAAGCCAGGAAAGGGAGAGCATCAGTGAAACCGGTATTTGAACAAAAAAAAGGGAAATAAAATGATAAAAATAGGAGGCAGTTTACCCAAAAGACACACACACATATACTTATAATTATATATAGAAAAGAAGGAGGGGAGGGGTCTGAGGGAAACTACTACTTAGCGCTGAGGAGCCGGCGCGGCACCCCCACCAGTAGCCTTCAGAGTTTCCACCAGTCGCTTCACGCCCATCATCCATCTCTGCGATGAATCAAAGTTGCTGTGAATTAATTTCAGGTAGACCTGGTGGGCCTGTTGGTAGTCCTGGCGGGCAATAGCCCGGGCCAGCGCATCGAGGGGCTCCACCAATTCAGTGGGCAGCTCGCCGCAGTTCATGAGGTCAAACAGTTGGTTCAGTCGTTTTTCGGTATCGTCCAGCATCCGCTTTTGCGCTGGCCCGGCCGCACCTGCTTGGGCCTGCTGCAGTCCGTTAGCGAGTGCCTGGAAAATCGGCTTTTGGTTGTCGGGAATGTGGCTACGGTCACCCGGCGGGTACTTGCTGGTGGGCGCCGCGGTCGAGGGAGTGGCCGAGCGGGTGGCCCCTGCCATGGGGTTGGTGTTGGCGCTGTTGGCCGCGGGGCCACGTTGGGCTACTGATTGGGGAGTGCCAGCTCGGCCATAACTAGGCGGGGGAGCCCCAGCGGATGGTTGGGGAGCCGCGTGGGGGTAGGGGTAAGCGGGAGGAGCCCCTGGGCCAGGGGGACGGGGCACCGGCTGTTGGACCGTGGGTGGGGGAGGACGGTAAGTGGGAGGGCCGCGCTGGGCGGTTGGTGGAGGTGGCGGCGGGGGCTGCGGGTGGCCACCGTAACCGGTGGTTGGGGGCGGGGGACCAGCCGGACGAGGTGCGGCCTGTGGGGGAGGGGGGTGGGCAGCGGCGTGCATATGGGAGCTCGGAGGAGGGGGGTAGGCGGACGCACTAGGCGGGGGTAGGGGGTAAGCGGAGGGCGCGGCCGACGAAGGAGGGGCACCGTAGGCGGACGGGGCGTGGGGATTGTGGAGGTGACCGGCACTGGCCTGAGTGGGCGACCGTGGATTACCGCCGGGGACACCAGGCTGTTGCTTGCTGATGCTCGCACGGTAAGCCCGCTGAGGGGGGCGCGCACCCGTGGGTGGTGGCAGAGGAGAGGGCGAGGCGGTTTGGCGGGGGTCGGGACCACCGGGACCGGGAGTAGGAGCACCACCCGCACCACTGGTGGGGAAGGGCGCCGTAATCGGGTTGGCCGACTTGGAGGCCGATGGGTTGCGCTTGCGGCTCATGGCCACCGTGGGAGGGTCGTGGTAGGCAGGCAGGTTACGAATCTGGGAGGGCGGGGGGCCAGACGGAGCAGCGGCGGCGGCAGCGTTAGCGTTGGGATCAGCAAGAGATTGGTTGGGGAAAGGGGCCATGGGAGAAGCCACAGCTCCGTAGCCTTGTGCGGGTTGGGCAGAATAGGTGTTAGTCTGGTGGGGGACCGCAGCACCATAACCCTGGTAAGCACTAGAAGCCGGGGGGATGACCGAGGGCTGCTGCTGCTGTTGTTGCTGTTGCTGGTAACCGTAACCATTAGTGGTGGACTGATAAGTCGAATCGTACGCACCGTATCCGTAGGCCGAGGGGGTGGTGGTCTGGTATTGGCTGGACGGTGGGGGCTGGCCGTACCCAGCGTAACCCATATTAGACGACGTGTTCGTATGCGTCGCCGCCATGGGTGTAGAGCCGTAGCCCTGGTGGTAATCCGCGGTAGGGGCCGCAGCACCGTATCCCTGCTGCTGGGCCACATCGTGGTCGTAATGACCGGCAGCCGTCGCCGCATCCATGGGCGCTCCCTCAGCCCCCACGGGGACCGGGTCGAAGGGGAAGACGGGCGCCACGGGTGTATCGCCAGCCACGAACCCCGTGTGGTACAGGCGGTCCTTCAAAATGGCCAGGGCGTTTTCGCCGTTTTCGTTAGACCGGAAATAATCATCGGGGGTGCGCTTCAGGTATTTGGCGGCGGTGGCACTCTGGCCTTGGGTGATGAGCCACTCGGCATAATCGCAATAAATGTCGTACAACGAGGAGAGGGCAAAACGGCGGTGGGCCGGATCACTGATACTATCTTGGTGGGACTCGTCGCCTTGGTTCTGGACAGCCGATCCTAGCGGAGTTTCCACGGCCGTGTCAATGTAGTCAACCGCCTTACGGAAGACGGACACCTTCTCCACGAGGCGCTGCAGAGCAATTGCCCGCACCGAAGGGTTTTCAGGGCAGTCAATGATTCCCTTGTTGACTTCGGTATCGATCCAGGTCTTTTGCAGGTGAGTCCAGATCTTGACAACATTATCCAAACTACCGGCGGCCAGATAACAGACCACAGCCGACTGCAGTAGCTGGCTGTTGGCGTTACCAGGGCTCTGGGTCTGCCAGGCCAGTTCTAGGCGGGCACCCAGCTTCTCAGCCATATTGCTAAACTGTTCACCCTGGGCATAAGTACACAGAAGGACCAACACCTGGTCCCACTCGCTGATCTCGCACTGTTCCACGATGTTGGTCAAGTCACCGCTCACCACACCGTGCAATAGGCGCAGGTAAGACGTTTCGCCACCCTTCTTAGCGAAGTAAGCCCCCTGGGTGCGAGCCAGGAGTTCAGCTCCGCCGCAGGAGGCCAGGATAAGGGCGTCAGCGAACCGCTGGTTCTGTAGGCAGACCTCGACGGCATGGTCGAAATCACCCATCAGAACGGCCTTGGTAATCAGACTGTCCAGGCTATTCTCGCCCAAATTGAGACGCAGGGGAGTATTAAAGAAAGGCGGGCGGGAGGTGTCACCGGAAGCCATGGCGAGGGTGGGGGCAGCAGTGGCGGTAGCGGGGGTGGCCAAATCACCGCTAAAGAAGTCATCACCAGCCGTGGCCTCAGTGTCAGCGAACGGGTTGGTGGGCTCGGTTTCACCGGGGGCAATAGTATCATCGGCACCGGCCTCGGTCTCTTCCGCAGTACCAGCCTCGCCCGTAGCCGGGGTGGCATCGTCAACCGTGAGGTCGCCCAAGGCGGCGTCCAAGGATTCCGACTGGGTCACTGGGGCAGTATCAATCTCCATCTGGGTAGGAGCAGCCGCCTGGCGGTGTTGGGCCAAAGTAGCTTCCACCCGGGTCTTGAATTCCTCCTTATCGAACCCCAAGAACCGCACCAATTTATCCCGGGCGTCCGTTTCGAAGAGTAGCTTCAGTACGCGCCAGTTCTTGGCCTCCATTTCGGAGGTGGCGGAGCGAATCCGCTTCTCGCTGAACTCAGCCAGAGAATTGGTTTCCAAAGCGTTCTCTAATTCCCGGGACTGCTGGAGTAGGGCAGTGTCGGTGACCACGGAGGCTATCGACACATTGTAGGGTACGGGGGCACCCGTGCTGGCGGCGGTGGCCTGCGCGGCTTCAGATGGAGCTGAGAAGTAGACGAGCTGGTTACCAAACCCGAAGCTGGCACCCACGGGCCGGCGGTACCACTTGGGGGGCTGTTTAAGCGAGAAGGAGGACGCGGCGGAAGCCGAGTAGATAGCGGCGGAGAATGGGTCGTCTTGAGCCGTGCCGGCGGCCTGCGAGGTATCTTCACCCTCGTTGGTGGATTGGAGAGAGTAGATGCCAATTTTGCCGTCAAAAGAGGCGGTACTGAGTAGATTAGGGTTGGTCTGGTTGACTTGGACATCGAAAACCCAGTTGTGGCTGACCGGCAGCTGTTGAAAGGAACGAGGAAGTACATAGGGATGACCACATAATACAGACAGGCAGATAGAAGAGATCGGTAAATGTTAGAAAAACCAAAGGCAACAATAAGAGCAATGTGTCAGCAAATAATAAATCAATACAGGCCATAATGGGATATACTCCTCCAACTTAGACAAGGCCAGTGCTGGCCATCAAATAGTTGACAATGGTATAACCGGAATAGACATGAATTATAATCGCCAAAACTTACCTCGCCAATGATCTCACCCTTGCGGGGGTTCCAGCAAATAGTGCGGTTGTCTTTGCCGCTACTGAACAGCAAATCGGCGTCCATTTTACACCACGACAGGGAGAGGATACCCTTACTATGCCCGGAGAAAATGCGCTCGGGGGCCTGGGCATTACGCAGATCCCACATCATGACGACGGGGTTGTTATCGTCCTCGGTAGCGGTCACGAGCTGGGTCGCGTTATCGGGGTTCCAGGCCACGGCGGTGACGCCGCGTCGACTTGCGGACAGGGCGTGCATACCGCCGCCCACTTGCGGGGTACCACCGTTGTAGTTGAGGTGCATCACTTCCCGGCGGTTCTTGAGATCCCAAATGACGGTGTAACCCGTGGTGGACGCGGAGGCCAGAATGTGGGTGACCTGGTTATTCCAGGCCAGTGAGGTAATGTCCTCCAGTTTAGTCGAGCGGGGACCAGGGCTATAGGGCGTGCTGGGGGTTTCTAAGTCCCAGATGAAAATCTCGCCGTTACCGGCACCGGTGGCCAGCACCTTCTTCTGCTGGTTGTTGAAGTCCATACCCGCCACGTGGCCGGTATGGTTCGTGCTTCGGAACACCACGGGGTCCGGCCGATCGGCACCCCCTTCGGAAGCGGCGTCGGTGGCATGCAACGACGACGATTGGCTGCGGTGGTGGGTGAGCACATTAGCGGCATCCCACAGGACGAGCTCACCGTTTTCCATACCACCGGCCAGAATACCCTGCCGGCGGTCCTGGACGGGCACGGACCATAGCAGCCGGCTGAAGCGGGAGCTGGCGGCGACGGTGGCCACGGGACCCCACTGCGACGAGGCCGAAGGGGCCACCACATTGGCGAAGTCAAAGTCGGACCCATCGGCGGCTACGGGGACGGCCGGGGCTGGAACGGGGGCAGATGGGCTGTCATCGAGTTGGTAGATGTCCAGATGGCTGGTATTAGAGAACGAGGCATCCAAAGCACCCGCAGCGGTACCGGTGGCAATGTACGAGTGCTGCTGGATGGGGCACCAGGCCGATATGGCGGTGCGATCGATAGTTTTGAGAAGCATCCGACGGTAGAAGGCTCAACTAAGTAACGGGCCAAGGATGGGCTGACGCACGATAGATGGAGAGCAGGGCTGAAGAGCAGAGAGAGGGGGCTTTACTAGAATACGGTGGAATAAGCGAGTAGACGGAGTTAAAGTAATTAGACTAGACTGGGGTGAGGGGAGGTGCGGAGTGAGAAAGAGAGAGAGTGACAGAGTCCGAGATGGGCGGATGAAACAAACGTTCAGGTGCGGACGAAACAGGGCAGATGCCTTCGAAGGGCGCACAATGAAAGTCGGCAATGAGTAAAAAAGCAAGAGAGTGAACAAAACGAGATAAACTAGAAACAACGGAGAAACCCGCACAAACCGTAGACCGAAGGACAAGGGAGTTCGAACACTGAGCGAGGGAGCCCTCCTCCACCTCCCCCGCTCGACGTGGCCCACTCACAATCCTCCACCCCCCAGGCCAGAGTGATCCTCCCAGCTTACCTCAGTGGCAAAAGAGAGGGAGAGGAGGGGGAGATTCAAAAACTGTCCCACAATGGGTAAACTTTTGGCCCCGTTTTATACCCCTCTCCCACCCTCCAATTGTACTTTGCGTTTCGGAGTATTTGCCAAGACAGCAGCGGCCTTGGCTGTGGGGCTCAGGTATACTACATTAGGCAAATATTGGAAGCCGTCGTCATAATCCAACCGGCGCATCAAGCATACCGATCGCACAATACTTGCCGATGCCTGTTGTCTATGACTATGACTATGACTATGACCAGTTCCAAGACCGGAATATATTCGGCGTGGCGGAGAATATCCACAGTACTAACGAAAAGGACCGAGCTATGGACCACAACGGAAACCTTTTAAAAGTGTTTGGTTATATGACACAGTCGCAGTCGCAGGCACCACAGCCATATAGGCAACCGAGGATTACGCGGTGTTAGCCAATCTTATATCCACCTCGCCAGTAGTATTTTCTAGCCAATGGGACGGTGCTATGTACACAATACCCAAGTCCACCCCACCAGCCGTTTCCCCGTCCTATTGTCCTCCAGTAACGCGCAGATTTGATCGGACAATCTACAATTGGCCAGTGTCGACAAGGACGGCTGCTTTTTCGCTTTTTATGTAAAGGCCACAGATGCCTGATCAGTACATTAAACAGCCCACGAAACATCCGAGAGTTCCATAGCCGCCCACATGTATATTAATGGTATGGCTGGATCTAGCGTATTTTATTTATAAAACCAATTCAACCACACTGGTAAATCACTTCATCTACCACGTTTAATCATTTACTCCGAATAGAAAGGAATGATATGGACAAGAAAGAATGGTGTATGTGTATAATAACGTAAATGTTTGGATGGGTGAGTGAGCGAACACGAGACTGAAGGGGAAGGGCGGGTATATATATATATATACTGCAGATGCAATTAAAGGAACCCAAAGCGGAGTGAGGAGGGGGTGGACCGATTGTGCAATGGCCCACGTTTCAATCAATTCTAGGAAAGTACAAAAAGGGGGTGGAGAAAGGTGCGTAGAAAAATACAAAGTAAATAATAATATGTATATATATATATATAATAGCCGAATCGTGGGGGAATCATAGTGGGACAGCCGCAGCTTCCACCCTGAATTGGCCAGTGCTTCTATCATCACCACCACGACCAACGGGCCATTTATTTTTATTTTCCCAATTATTCCTGACCAAACCCCACCGTTTCCTCCACTGCCCACGTCAACTTCTTCACCAAGGTCTCGTAGTCCGGGTACGGTGGCAAATCAATTCGATTAAAACACGTGTGACTTTTCGGCAGCTGAGATATCTCCCCGGACTTTTCGATTGTAAACCGCCGGGGACCGTCGCTACCCTGTAGATCTTTAAACCCATTGACGGGAATTCGCGAGGTACCTGTGGTAAACTGGAGGAGCCGGATTTGCGTTTCCGAGTCCCAGGTTTTGACGCACCGCCAGAACCACTGGACAATGGGGTCACTCTCGGTGTACCCCCGGTAGTCCGTGTGTTTCTTCCAGTCGTCCAGGTCAATATCGGCAATCCCGCCGATGAGGAGTTCGAGCTCACGCTCGTCGAATACGACGATCAGGTCCTTGGGGATCAGTTGGTAGAACCCCTCTAGGAAGGCCTCGAGTTGGTCTTCGATCCGGGCCCGGATTTTCCAATTGGTAATGAGTTCGACGTATTCCCGTTTGTTGGCTTCCGTGACCGCGAGGTTCCGGCCATCCGGCTTGAGGTCCACCTCCACGACTTCGCCGAACCGTTCCTCCTCCACGGAGAACGTCATGTCCAAAATACCCGTGATGTCGTTTTCCAACATCCACGTGAGACTGCGGTGGAAATCGGCGTCGACACTTTCCATATCCGCAAGGGTGATGCGTTTCCGGAGGAGCAGCTTGTAGAAACTGGTCACAAAAAAGGCGTCCAGGAAGCGGCGGTGGAAGACGGCCAAGCCCAGGCACCGTCCGATAAATTTGAAGTAGTTGAGGTGGTCCGGGTTGACCCCCGAGTGCGGGTTAATCTGGAGGGTATACGTGTCGTGGGCCGAAAATTCAAACAGACAGTACGACGGGTTGAAAATCTCGTGCGAGAGGAGGAAGAAAAATTCCCGGGACAGTCCACCGTAATCCAGCCCATCTTCACCGTCGAATTTAATATACAGCCGTTTTTTGAGTTCGCTGGGCCGGTGGCGCATGATTTCGGCATAAGAGTCTTCGAAAATGTGGTCGCGGCGCACTTTAATGTGGCACTGCCCCGGGGCGGGCCGCATGTCCTGTTGCGAGCGGAAATAAATGAGTTTACGCCGGAAGTCCCGCTTATATTGCGGAACGTTGCTGTCGAGACTGCTGGGTAACCGGGGGTCGTCCCACGTGGTCGTTTTGGTATTGTGGTCCACGAAGAAGATGTGACCAGTGTTGGTTACTCGCATCTCCCAACCCGTAGGGAGGGGCCCCAGAGTGCTCTGGGAGGGGGTGGCACTGAGACCCACATCGGCCCGAGGTTGGGAGGACTGGGCTCGACCATGGCGACCGCTGGTCGTTGTCCCATTGGTAGGGGCACTACCAGTGCTCGGACCGGAACTAGATCCCGCAGCTCCGGTGGCATCACTGCTAGCGGGTAGCCGAGGGTCGTTCCAGGAGGTGGTGCGGGTACTGTGATCAACGTAATAGGGCCGTCCTTCGGCGGTGAACCGCTGTTCCCAGCCGGAGGGCAGGGCGCCCAGGTCATCCGCCGTAGTGACCAGGCTTTGGGCCACCGCCAAAGTGGTATCGCCCCCGGCGACCCCCGTAGAAGGGGAAGAGGAGGAGGAGGGGGACGGGCTTCCCGGGGCGTTTTCTTCGGGGAGGGTCCGGCTGAGATGACGTTGGCGGGCAATTTCGGTCATGCGTAGATTGTCGGCAGCGGAGTTGGCCGTCCCCTCGCTGCCGTTGAGTCGGCCGCGTTCCACCACTTGGCCCCATTCGACCCGCCGATTGGGCGAGGCCGGCTGGGCGCCCAGGCCCTGTGCGACCAGCACGGTACTAGGTAGCCGAGTGGGTAGGTAGGGGGCATTGCATTGCATGCCCAAAGTCAGCCGCCCGCTTACCATGAGATTCACGTTGGAGGCCTTGAGGTCCAGAGTGGTCATGATTTCGCCCCCCAAGTCAAGGTCCAGGTACTTGTTGATTTGTAAGTTGATGACACCGAGGAAACCTTGGGCCTGTTCCTTGAATTTAAACTTGCGCTCGTCGAATATTTGGATGGCCACCACACTCTGGGGAGTGGCTTTGACCGTAAATCCCTGGTTCCAGTAGGGACTGAGGGTCCGCTTGATACTGGTGGTAGTGTGGGTCTGTTCGCCGTCCACGGTTAGAACCGCAAATGGGTCAGGGTAGCGGAAGATATCCCGCTTCATCAGATTATCAGCGGATATGACTGTTTATGCAGGGGCGGGTAGAATGAGGGGAGGGGGATGAAGAAGCAATTAGATTAGGTACTACTCTAGTTACCGGTAAATGCACTAATTGGTTTAGGAACCAAACATGAGCGGAATTGGCCCGTAAAAGCAGCCCCCGTCCGCTACAGTTGTGAATACAATATTCGGCACTATTGGTACAAAAGGGGGAAGTCCCGAAACTAAAGTAATGCGTGTCGCATACTTACTGGTTATTTTTACCCGGCTGGTTCGGGGATTAGAAATATACGGTATAGTCGTGGGCGAGAGTGGATTATCGGGGAAATAGAGACAATAGGATAACAGGGTAATGCATGAGATTTCATTCGATGTAGTAAGTGTATAGAGCGCACCGCCCGGTGCGGAACATAGGCGCCACAAGTGGAGGGCGCTTCAGGGGGCCAAGGAGTCCGAGCAAAACCACAACGAAGTTTAGGCATGTTTCTACCAAAGGCGAAATACGGGGTTGCGGTAGGCATCGGGTACTGTATGCTATGGTCTACGCTTCGCTCCCCGGACCAAGTCGCGAGTCGTTCAGCCAGAGAGAGATAGTAGCACACAAGACTGAATGGCGTCATCCCATGCCAGGGTACTGTGGTGGGGATGGGGGTGGGTTTCGGTTTGGAAGAGTGACACGTTATCGTTCACTTACCGAGCGTCATCGTCGGAAGATGGGGGAGGTGGGAGCGAAGGGCTGTCCGATACTATGGTGGGCCTGGGATTAGAAGGAGGGGCAGGCTGGCTCAGCGTACGGCCCGCCGACGACCTATCCGTCGACATGGGGAAAGAAATTGATGGGCTTTGACTAGGGAGGAGGGGCACCGGCTTAATGAGGGAGGTTAGAGTGGGGTGTTTGCTTTGGCGTAGAGGCGACGCGCGAGAGGGGGGAAGGAAGGGGAATTGGATAGAAGGAAAGGATGCAGGGCCAGGAGGGGGGTACGAGGCACCAGGCTCGAGGAATCGGGTCAAAAGCTATGAAGGTATAACTGAGAAAGTGGACCAGCCAGGAGTCGCGAACAAAAAGGCGCAAGTAGATGGATAGTGAATGAGAGGTAAAAAGTACGTAATGGGTTAGTAAAGGGTAAGAAGAGGCGGCGGCCTAGTAGTATGTTGTATATGTTTAACCAGTACACAAGGTGTGTTACAGTCCAACTAAATAAATAGAATACCATTGACCGCTACTGCTGGATACATGTTAATAGGTTTTTTATGGCGAATACGAGAGCGTTCTTTTATCTCGGGACAATGCTGGCGAGTGGTTTAGGCGTATCTCCCACCTACATAGATAGAGTGATGGGCCCTTCCCTCACAGTGGACATCTCAAGGTCTAAAAATATCAGGCCAAGGGGCCCTGGAAAGGGGACTAGAAAGACCCTTCCTTCCCTTCTTCACCGGATACACACCATCGCCCACATGTAAATAAGCTCCTCTCGGGGGAGAGCGAAAGCCAAACGAGGAGCCAAACCCAAAGCCATTGCATCGTATCGGGTGGCTGCCAGCCAAACAATAATCGGGATTCGGGGATATATGCACTCTCTGAGATACCGCCACCAGTTCCGAGGCGATTAGTAACAACCATCTGTCTCTATATTATTAAGCGTGGGCCGGAATAAATCCCTGGGTATGGGTACGGAGAGTTGCTTTATAACTAGGATGTGCAGCACGGAGGGGTTGGTTAGTTCTGGAAGGTGGTGTTCAATGTATGTTCTCGCCCCACAACAACAACACACAGTGAGGAAGGGAGGGATATGCTTGGTGTCACTTAGGTAGGGCCTGAGACTGGGTGGTGATCGTCGTCTACTCGCTGGTCTGAGTTCCTGTCACTATGCTATTGGTGGATTATTGGCCAGAGCGGGTGGGAAACTCTCCCCGCAAACTCAGCCCAGTTGTTGCTTTATACCCCAAGTGCTCATCTGCATACAGCCCCCAGTTTCCTCTCTCTCTCTCTCTCCTCTCTCTCTACTTACTTATTCAGCTGGCTTAGGCTTCTTCTACTGCTGCTCTAATACTTGATCTCCCTTCGCTTAATATATCTCTTACCCCTCCTTTTTCCCCCTTTACTTCTTGTGTGTGTCGTAAAACAACTCCTCGGCCAGAGCTTTTCCCCCTTCGCTTACCCCATCCTGACTCTCGTTGACCGGTGATTTAAAGGTACCATGGACGCCTCCTCCCCTGAACTGATCCCCCACCCCACCGCTGCCCCACTGCCGCCATCCGTGCAGCTCCAGCAGCTGCATTTGGCCTCGGCATCGCCGGCCTTTGAGGCCGAAGTCACCGGTGCTTTCCCCGCCGCGGACGCCTCCGACTTCGCCGACCACCCAGCCGCCGCCTCCGCCGAGATGGCCGCTCCCGCTGGTTCCGGTTTGGCTCACGCCACCAAAACTGGCCCTACCGCCACCTCCCTGGATTTCGCCTCCGAAGCCATGTTCCCCAGTTTGAGCTCCAGCTCTGCCCCCGGTTCCGCCCAAGGGGGTGCCTGGGGTGCCGGCAGTGCTTCCGCCCGTCTGGGTGCCACCGTTTCCCCCCCCACCCCACCTACGGTGCGCCGGGAGGGCATCGTCACCGAGATCCTGGATTTGCCCATCGTCCAGCCCAGCCGTCCCAAGGAGTTCGGAGGGGATAAGTCCGCCTTCAATGCGGACCCCTTCGGCAGCCAGTCCAACCGGGGCAAGGAGTTCGGCGACAAGTCCCTCAGCACCGCGGAATTGGTCCGCCAGGTCATGAAGCGCACCAACACCCAAATTGATGTGACCACGGCTTCCCAGACCCGCACCATGACCTTCTTGATCCGCGGTAAAGTGGAGCAGGCCCGCCAAGCTAAACGGGAGCTGATGTCCGCCCTGGCCTCCCGGGTAACCGTCACCCTCCAGGTCCCCTCGTTCGTGCGTCCGTTCATCCTGGGCCCCCGTGGCAAGACCCTGAATGGAATCACTCAGCGTTCCGGTACCAAAATCCACATTCCGCGCCGTGAAGACCCCCTGGCCGCCGATGACGACAGCAATAGCCATAACCAGCAGCCCGACGAAGAGGACTACGATGTCGTCTTCGACATCACCATTACCGGTGACTTGGAAGGGGTCAGTTTGGCCAAATCCGAAATCGAAAAGATCGTCAACGAGAAGACCTCCAAGCGCGCGGTGCGTCTCACCCACATCCCCACCACCTTCTTCCCCCTGATCGCTGGTGCCCATAACGCCACGGTCAACAAACTCATGGGTGACTACAACGTCAAGATTCGCGTACCTTTCATCCTGCCTTCTACCGATCCCTGGGACCGCTTGGCCACCCCGGCTTCGTCATCCAGCACCACAACCGGCAGCGAACCCGCCATCACCGTGTCGGGTGAAAAGGAGGCGATTGCCCAGGCCGTGGAAGCCATCAACGAAATCTACGACAACCTGGAGCGGACCACCCGCCAAATCGTCGTGAGCATCCCCAAGCGGCAGCACCGGTTCCTGGTGGGTCCCAAGGGCGCCCACATCCAGGAAATTCTGGAAAAGACCGGCTGTATCATGGAACTGGCCCCCGCCCACAATGCCTCCGAATCGGTGGTTATCCGTGGGCCTGAGGCTAACCTGATGGACGCTCTGACCATGACCATGGAAAACGCCAGCTCCATCCAGGTCGACACCATCGACCTCCTGTCCATGCACCGTGCTGACGACCCCCACGCCCACGCCCGCCTGACCATGCGTTACCTGGCGGCCCGCTCGAAATTGAAGAAGCTGGAGGCCGACCATAATGCCCAAATCTTCCTGCCCCGCCTCAACCAACTGGAACGCGACTCCGACTATGTGGTGGAGATGGTGACCAAGGACATCATGAACATGATCCAGGTTCGCCAAGCTCTCGTCGAATTGCTCAAGAGTCTTCCGCCCCAGCATACGGCCGTGTGCCACGTCGAACCCCACACCCACGGCCACCTCATTGGTCGCAACGGCCAGAACGTGAACCGCATCCACGAAACCCGTGGGGTGGACCTTATCTTCCCCGAGAAGGAAGACCACAGCTCGGCCGTCCTCCTGGTTTACGAAGGGAACCCGGAGGTGGACTACTATATCCACGACAAGCGGAAGCACCAGCAGGCCGTGGCTGATCTGCTGCAGCAGGTCTCCGAGGAATTGGTTCAGGCCTCCCAGGAGGCCGCCGAACTGGTCACCCGTACCCTGACCATTCCCTCCCGTTACCACCGTTTCGTGATTGGACCCAAGGGAGCCACCCTGGCGGGTATCACAGGCCCGCAGTCGAGCTGCTTCGTCAATGTCGGCAGCAGTGGCCCGAACGGTTCGGCTAAGCCCGACTCCGGCTCCAATGGTAGCGAAGAGATTACCATCAAGGGCCCCGTCGACGAAGTCGAACGCATCATCCAGGAGATTCAGGCCGTGGCCGACCAGGCCCGCCAGCACGAAATCGAACACTCCCACGAAGAGAAGCTCAGCGTGCCCGCCCAGTACCTGCCCCACATCATCGGCAAGAACGGCTCCAACGTGACCAAGCTCAAGGACGAACACAATGTCAAGATCGATGTCGAAGCGAAAGACGCCACGAACACCAACCGGCCCGCCGCCATTTCTATCAAGGGCACTAAAGAGGGTACCGCCGAGGTGCGCCGTCTGATCCAGGAGACGGTCGACCGGCTGGCCGATCATACAGTGCTGTCCATCCATATTAACCACCGTTTGCACCCGGCTTTAATCGGTTCCCAAGGCCGACTGGTGCGCGGTTTGGAGGATAAGTACAATGTCTTCCTTAAATTCCCCAAGGCCAATAACCGCGACGACGATGAAGACAGTGGTGCGTCCTCCCAGGACGAAATCGTCATCAAGGGGGGTCGTAAGGGAGTGGAAGCCGCCAAGGCCGAACTACTGGACTTGGCCGCCCACGAAGAGGCCAACAACCAGTCCGTCACCTTCAATATCCCCGCCAACGCCCTTCCCCATATTGTGGGTCGCAGCGGCGCTCAGGTGAACGAAATTAAAGACGCCACCCAAACCCGTATCGATCTGGGGGCTGCTCCCAGTAACGGCGGCGACGGCAGTGTCGCCCGTTCCGCTTCCGGTTCGGTCCGGGTCCCTGTGACCATTCGGGGTACCAAGGAGGGCATCGCCAAAGCGCGCAAACTGATCGAAGCCATCGTGACCGACCAAGAATCGCAAGTTACCGAACACCTGACCATTGACGCCGAATACCACAAACTGCTCATCGGATCCGCCGGTTCCAAGATTCGCGACCTCATCCAGTCGTGCGGCGGCGATCAGGAACAAACCTCTGGCCCCACCAGCTGCCGCGTGTTCTTCCCCCGTAAAACCTCCACCGGTGACGGTGCCAACGATGTGATGATCAAGGGCGATAAGACGGTGGTGGCTAAAGTCCGCGCGGCCCTCGAGGCATTGGTGACCGATTTCCGGAACCGGGTCTGTATGACCATTAATATCCCTGTGTCGGAACATCCCCTCATCATCGGACGCGGCGGTTCCACCCTGCGTGATATTCAGTCCAAACACCAGGTCGATATCGAATTCGCCAGTAGCGGATCAGGTCGCAATAAGGACGCGGCTGCTGCTGCTGCTTCGGGTGAACCTGTTGTGGATCCCACTCTGGTCAAGATCTACGGCCAGCCCGCCAACTGCGAAGCCGCCGTGCGCGATCTCAAGTCCCGCGTGCGCACCTCCACGGGTCTGACCGTGCCCCTCCGGGTTCACCAACTCCTGGGTGGTTCCAACTCGACGCTCTGGCGGTCGATCCGGGCCGACTTCAACGTCTACATTGACCCCGAAAACCCTAACGCCACCGGCCATACCACTTACACCGACCTCTACGGACCTGAACCCCCGTCCTATGGCCTGGAAAACTCTGCCATTCCCTCTGAGACCCGCCCCAATCCGGTCCTGGAAGAAGGTACCATCGACTGGGTGTTCAAGGGTAATCTTAAGGGTGTCGAACGGGCTCTGGCCCGCTGTGAAAAGGCCCTCCGGACCGTTGATGGGGGTCGCGACTTGCACCTCCAGTACTTGCCCATCCCGGCATCCTATCACCGCCACATCATCGGCCGCGGAGGTGCGAATATCTCGCGCATTCGTAACCAAACCGGTTGCCAAGTCGAATTACCCAACAAGCGGGCCAGTAGTCATGAGTCGGCCTCGGGCAACCACCAGCAACAACAAGGTGGTGATATGCAGTCGATTATTCCCTCATCGGGCGAATGGGTGGCCCTGATCGGGTCAGACGAAGCCATCGAAGACGCCAAGGTGCTAATTGACCAGATCATTGATGACGCGTCTTACTAAAGGGGGATAGTGATGATGGAGAGGGACGAACGTGAAGACTATCGATGGAGAAAGAGGGGTGGTGGTGGTGTGGATAATTATAATCCCTAACCCTTTCTTCCTTCTCTGATTTTAACATTCACACATATATTTTCTTACAGAACATGTTAATATATATTTATAAAAATGCCGTTTGAAAGCTATCTATTGAACCTCCTCCGTTCAACAACCACCAACCCATATCCCACTCACCCATATCTCTCCCTCACGCTATATATACATACATACCTTGACATACATACACACACACATCTCTCTCGATAACCCACGATATTCATGTGTTCCTAATTGAACTTAATTTTGATTTACATAAAATGGGCACCACTCTACATTCATATACACCGTGCAAACACTGATCCTGGTATTTGAGGAGAAATAATACGACTTCTTCCGGATGGATACGCTAGAAATGCTAAAACGAAAACTCGAGGCTCATTACTTGTGCAACTATTTCTCTCTCCACACGAATTGTATCTAATCGATGAGGTGATTTCGATAATTGTGAACCAAACGTTGTCGTTATTCATTTATAAATAATAATTAACATGGGGGAGGAGGGGGATGGAGAAATGTTCCATTTGGTGTCCCCCCGCTTTCCCAGTCTAGTTAAAGATATCGCGGGTGGATAGTTTAGTATACTCTACTATTTTCCTTACTCCCTTCATTTTTTTTCCCAATTGGGGAACACATGTCTGTGATGAAAAGAGCTAGCTTATTTGGTCACTTCGTACATGGCTTCAGCCAGGTACTTGACGTTGTTGGACGAAATACCGGCCATGGAAATACGGCCATCCTTGGTCAGATACACGTGGAAGTCAGCGGTCAAACGGGCCACTTCGGCAGGGGTCAGGCCGGTGAAGCAGAACATACCGATTTGGTTCGTGATATGGTCCCAGTTACGCTTGCTGCCGAAGTCATTGACGAGGTGGTCGTGGAGCCGGGTACGCATGGTGATGATCCGGTCGGCCATGCCCTTGACTTCGGTGAGCCATTCCCGGTGGAGTTCGGGGTCGCTCAGGACTTCGTTAACGAGACGGGCGCCGTTCATGGGCGGGTTGGAGTACATGGGCCGGATGAGGATTTTGAGTTGGGATTCCACGGCGGCCTTTTGCTTGGGGTCCTGGGTGACGATGGAGAAGGCCCCGACCCGCTCGCCGTAGAGACCGATGTTCTTGGCGAAGGACTGGGCCAGCGCCACGGGGTGACCGGCGGCCACGAACTGACGGACGGCCTGGGCGTCGCGGTTAATGTCCCCCGACGCGAACCCCTGGTACGCCATGTCGAAGAAGCAGAAGTGTTCCCGGTCCCGCAGCACCTCGGAGATGCGCTGCCAGTCGGCCGGGGTCGGGTCCACCCCAGTGGGGTTATGGGCGCACGCGTGCAGCAAGACGATGGACTTGGGGGGGAGTTGGCCCAGATCCTCGAGCATACCGGCCAGGTCCAGGCCGTTGGTGGTCTTGTCGAAGTAACGGTACTGACCGACCTCCAGGCCGGAATCCCGGAAAATGGGGGTGTGGTTGCCCCACGAGGGGGTGGGGAGGTAGATTTTTTTGGCGTGGGGGTAGAACCGGGCGAGGAATTCACCACCGATGCGAAGGGCGCCCGTTCCGGAAATGGACTGGGTGGCGGCAATGCGACCGGCAGCGAGGACGGGGCAGTTCTCGCCGTAGGCCAGCTTGGCGGCCTGTTGGACGAAGGTGGGGAGGCCGGTGATGCCGAGGTACTCCTTGTCGAGCAGGTTGCCCAGGATGCGGTGCTCGGCCTGGTATATGGGAATGAGAGAGGGTAGGGTAGGGCAGTCACGGGCGAGTAAAGAAGGGGGACTGATTAGGGGTGGAGTGTGAATATTTGGGGGGGTGGTACGGGGAAATGGAGGCCACGTAACACCAGCTGTTTTGGTCTCTAGCCCTTTCCTTAACCATAGGCACTGGCTTGGGTTTAGGAGGACTAGCCCTTTCCGCCGGCCCGCTCTCCTTCTTCCCCGCCTACGCAATTATCCCAACGGTGCGGGGCCGGGGAGGGGGAAAGAAAGGAAGGGGAGAGGAAGAAGGAGAAGGACGGACCCTGGAGATGGTGGGCTCTTCTTCCAGCCAGCCTAAATAAACAACAGTGTGCCAATAATGATAGGTTGAGCTTAACCACCCTCCTAGTGTGGTATAATAGGGTGCCCCTTAGGGTCTCCGCCCTTGGCTATAGTGGAGACTCTACACACCGTCCAATAATACTACTTGCCTTGCGCACACAGCTAAGCACGTAGGGTTTGCCTTGGTCATCACGGTAGGCACCCACGCCGAGGTTCATCTTGCGGGGATCCTGGTCGGCCTTGAAGGCCTCGGTGACCCCGAGAATGGCATCGGGCGGACCTGCCAGGGGTTATAACGTAGAAGGTAAGTCGTCAGTCAGGTTATATATAATATATATATAGGGGATACTAGATTAGCGCAGGGAACAATTTCTGCAGGAGACGGGAGGCGGTATAACCACTTTTTTCTCCTTGTGACCGGTGCCAGAAGGGCCCCAAAGTAGCTGGCATAGGGCAGCGCGGGATGGGCCGAGCCATTCCCGCCAGCAGGAGGGTGAATCAGCCGACGGACCCGCTATTGCTTCAGCCTTTTATGCCAGGAAACCCAAAAGGACAATACGGCTGTGGCCCAAATAGAGAGAACCCTGGCCCTTCGGCTGTGGTAGCTGACAGCGAATACTTACCCTGCTGGACCTGGGCCCAGGTGGAGGACGGGGCCGAAGCCATGCGGGGGAGCTGGGCCCGGGCCACTCGGGACCAGGCCGACTGGCGGACAGCAGTGCGAGACAAAGCAGACAGCATGGTGGGAATGAGATAGAATGTGGTGTGTGTAAGGGATAGGGGAAGTCCTGAGAGTGAGGAGCAGTCGGATATAAGAGAAACCCAGAATCACGGCAAGGTGGGACAGGAAGCAGATGCAAGTCTCTCTTGGTTGAAGAGGGGGAAAGGGTGGTGTGGTTGTTGCTTGGGGGGACTTTTTTTTGGGAAGGTGAGTCAAGTGGCTTCCGTAGAAAGAAAGAGACCCACGGAATCACCCGCACAGGTATGGGCCGTCGTTCCGGTTTTCTCCTTCGATTTCCCTACTACTATCACCACATGGTCGAGACCTATGCACGCTGGCTGGGCAGTACATGAAGACTGTCATATGCATATTCCACAACTGAAAAAACCACCCACTGCGGTGCTGGGAAATGCACCAATCCGATCGGCCTGTGGGTCTGCCAACGCTTTTATAAAATATAGCTAATCTGAACTATAATTTGTCCGCTGATGCTACAACGAATTAATTAGTGGTTTGCAAGTTTTTTTTCCTTCCGACTAAAACCCCACCCCGGTAGCCTAATTATAGACCATCATAAGAAATCTATAATGGTCTATGGGAAATAATCAGAAGGTAGGCCCCGAGAATTGCCCTGGAACTCCTGCACGTTGCGCGCATGGGCCACACACACACTCTCTCTCTCTTTCAATAGCTAAATTAGAAATACTCATTGCCAAAGCTGGAACTAACCACCCGTCTAAACTCATAAATACGTCCAGTCCCGGAACAGGCCCACTGGAAAAACCCAGGGTTGCCTGGAATCGTCTGTTGCAAGGAATCCTACCACTACCCAGGTGTACGGAGGGGAGTACGTAACCATTATAAGTTGTACATTATATATGATCCCCACTTCTTCTATTACTCGAGGTCAGTCCGACGGACAGGCTCACATATGGGTATCCGCTGGTGTGTTGGGCATACTTCATTTAAATTCCCCCGGCTGGTAATAAAATGTAAGGTTTATGGCTAGCTCGTCCAATAATTTAATCTCATCGGTGTAGATCGTCCGTCCCCGTTTGACTGCCGTAAACTTCATTTTCAACAATGGTTAATATGTGAGGGTCATTTACATACATGCTGAACTTCAATAGCTCCCTGTTAGGTGGCGCCGGCCCCATATCCACCCACTCGTTGTTAACTGTAGCCCCAGTTGCGGAAAGCGGCACGAGCATAGCCACGCCCATATGGAAGCCACCTTTCTCACTAAGGCTGAGCTGCTCAATAAAATGCAGACCTTCCAGCAGGTTCATTCGATTCACGGGGGACCCTCCCTCCTCCTCCTGCTGCACCAACACCCCGACCACTACCATCCCCGGGCTAGCGCATTCCAAAACCGTTTCCAGAAACGCCGCCCCTCGCGGCAAGTCCAATGCCCGCATGGTATCGGCCACCGCACACGTTTCCGCTCGTGTCCGGTCCGGAATATCGGGTGGCGAGCCCAATGTCGGTAAGCCGTGTAACTGGATCAGCAGCTCCCGCTGGTGGGTCATGGCCGCCAAAATAATACCCAGCCACCGCAACAGTCTGGCCGTTTCAGCATGGACTTCGGGCGACCTAACCGATTCCGACCCGCCACTGTCTACCGCCATACGTGACACACCCTCTACGAATGCGTACAGTGCAGCGTAGCGTCCCCGCATAGCTAGGCGGGCCATCATCAAGGCCGCGGTAGTGGTGAACAAACTATTGTACAACCGGAAAGTCTCACGTCGAATAGGCTTTCGAGGCTCGGTAATCCACTCCTGCAGTGGACCGTCATTGTCATCCTCAGCCGACGGAGGGTCCGTTTGATTCCAACCCGTGCACTGTCGGGCGATGCGCACAAAGAACGCATCCATCAGTATCTCAAATACCCCAAACGGACTGATACCACTGGTTTGGTCGTCCACCAGGGTCAAAAGGGGAAGTTGGTCCGCCAAATCATGGGCGGATAACTGGTCCAGATTGACGAACCGCCACGCCCCTAATTCAAAAATAGGATGGTTCCGGGCGCTCTTAAGAAACCTATAGAGGTGGATAAAATCAAAATCATCTCCCGTCAGTTCGGTAAAAAGGGGTATCATTTGCGGATTCCAAGAGATCCAGCCCTATTGGTCAAACGCTTGGCTGTAAAGGTTACCCGCTATTTGGTTATGAAGGAGTCGGTGCCAAATTTGAAGCAGGCCTTGTATTTTGGCCGTAGGATAGTGTTCTAACATGGTACTGTTGGCGATGCGATACCAAGCACGCATAATAGCACCGACCAAGCCATGTGGCTGCTGATGAGCCCGATGGGGCTCAATCTGGCGCTGTAAGTATGTGAGTTGTGCCTACAATGTCCAAGACGTGGTGTCGTTGGATAAATATAAATAAATATACATAGAAGATTATAACCACGATGTGAGTATGTGGCAGTCAACAGCATTGATCGATGAAGGAACCATAGCCATTATCTGCCTTTTCTTATTCAGTAAATGATTCAAAATAATACTTTACCATTGCATGCAAATTCCAGTGACTCTGCGTGAAAGCGGCCAGTTTACGTGTAGTGCGCAGTAGTTAGGGAGTCGACTCCAAGTCGTACGCATAGTACGTAATCCTTTGGAGTATCTCATTGGGCATACTAGATAATAGATCCGTCGGTATACGGCCCTCGGTCAAGGCGGGCCTAGTCGAAGCAACTGGTATCTCATCAGGCTTAGCGAGATCAGCAGTATCATTGCTAGCTGGAGTGGAAGCGACACAAGGCAGCACTGTCGATATGCCCATATCTGGCTGATTGACTGCGTTGTCCGGTGAACTGCGGGCAGTGTGTAGGTAGGGACTGACGAGGGATGCAATAATGCTCGACATACTACCGAACGCTAGTCCCACTCTAATAAACCTAATCAGATGCATTAGCGAGAGCCTTAGGGTGAAGAATGGTGTTCACGTTTCTAATATTAAGGCGGCGGTGAAAACCAAAAGGGACGCCCCCACGAGGTTAGGTCAACTGTAAATAGACTAAACGGCAAAGTAAAATAGGGCGAACTAAATAAACCGATAATTAGGCACAAGCATGCTAAGATTAAATAAATAGTAGAATGCCTCTAAATAAAAGATGCAGGATCGCCAATGGGGGTAGGTCTATCAGGGTGATAGCCTTACTTAAATATTTGATAGACGAGCATGCCTCATCAGCGGACTACCCTGCCAACTACGAACTAAAGGCAAGTTGGGGGGAAATGATTAAAAGAAAGGGGTATACGAGTCGTGCGACTCCCAATTAATCCACTCGGCCGTATTTCCAAGAGTGCACTGAGGGTGCACAAGCCGGGCGACTAAGGCACTGGTTAGTGGTACTAGGAGGTGGCACACAATGCTTGATGGGCCACTTCTCTCATTCCTGAATACATTCCGAAGTATTAGGAAGCATACACAATAATAGGCAATTCATAGCGTCCGCATAAGATAATGGTACTTCGGCATGCTGTTTACTTTTGAAAGTCTTGGACGAAGAGGTCAACTTTCATCCCATAGCTGGTATCTAAAAATAACATTTCCTCAGTCATAGGTATTGGGGTTGTGACGGGGTAAAACCACACCGTAAATCAAAATATTCTGCCTGGATATAAAGAGGGACACTGCCTGAAATTTGCGCCAATTAAATCATGGCTTAAACTTCAAGGCTGTCTCTATAATAATTCAATTTAATACATTTTTCAAACCCCCCCCACGTCCTACTTGTCAAGACAATAGACCCAGATGAACCGCTCTACCCATAAATTTGATGAAAGCGACGCGAATAACGATTATAACAATACCAAGTAGCAGCCATTATACTTATAACCCCCTAAGGAAGACTCTGTAATTGTAACTTAAAGTGGCCAAAAGTGGCAAGTTAGGTTCATCGGACATTCGATAATTTGCGCGCCGGCTGATACAAGTATGTTTTCCGAATATATTACTAGTCACTAATAATCGTGGCTTGATCGATACAGAGCTCGCATAGTGACCAAATCACTCCCAGCTTCGTTACTCTGCGCAATATTTTTAGTCGCTTAAACCCCCAATTAATCTACGCACACCAACGTTTTGTTAAATATGCCGATGTTCTACGTCTTAGGACCGACTGGTTCATGTAACCATGTCTTTGTAATACTAACCCTGGACCGTTTCTATGTATTTTTTAACTTCAATACTAGTACCAAAATTACCTATGTAAATGGCTAGGTAAACTATTCCAATGCCATTTTAAATATATTCAAATGTACAGTAGACATGAAAACTATTCGGCTGTGACTATATCAGTTTTCGTTGCCTATCCCATTAGACCTAAGAAGTTAAGCCCCGACCACTTAGTTTATTGTCGAGCTGGGTGACCCCTTGTGAATAGGCAATACAAAGCCCGGGCTAGTTTATTTACCACGTATATGCGTATATTTACTGTCCTCCAAGGTAGTTTAAATTATTTATATTATGGGTGTAATTTAATATGGTAGTATGTCACTATAAATGAACTGTACATGGGAAAGCCTGTGATAAATATATTGTTAACCAAAAAAGGGCGCCTTATTCTGCGGGCTTTTCGTAAGACAACCGGACTGAGCCTTTCCCTAATTGAGTTTATAGTTCTCATATACTTAATCTGACTGTATATACCAAGCAAACCCCATGGTTTTGCTACCCCACCGTCATTTCGTTCCAACCAGGCCATCTTGTTGATATTTTTGGACGAACTGTTATGGATTTGCCGTGGTCTAAAGGGAAAGTAGTACAAGAGGTGAGGAACACCAAGTTAACAGTCAGAAAGTTCATAAGGCTTTATCTAGTTCTTGGAATACATTAGCGGTTATTCGACCATGTACTTATCAAAACGGGGAACTCTCAGCGAATATGGTCTGTTCTAAATAATACCGATGCCCTTAGACAAGTGAATGTCCCAAACATTAATAAGAGGGCTTTGTCCCATTGGTACAGCCCTAATGCGGCTTGACTGGGGTGTACTTTCCCAAAGTAGACAGAGCGCTGCTATACACTTATACGTGGGTTGGGGAAGGGTACCATGGTCTATCACCTCGTTTTATGTAAATACGTAGGGGGATGATTAGGCACCAGGAATATGCCCCTTTTTGGCGGGGGATGGTAAGCGAAAAGACATCTATATTAAATAAAATTTCGTTGACTTATTCACCATACTACGCCAGCGTAGTTACTAAATTATAACAATGATTTATTTCGACTCCACGTGGTATTAAGGATAAGGATAAGTATTTTTGCTAACCAATTACGTGTGCAGTATGACAAGGCCCGGGAAGGGCTCACCTTTCGTGGGCCAAGTCTTTTGAAGTCTCGGCGAAGAAGGTCTTCAGGGATTCACCCAAACCCCGCCCAATGGAAAGCCCGATCAAATTAAATGTGCAGACTTGGAAACGGCAGGTGTGGAAATAGATAAGCCAAACAATAGACAGAAAGGGGAACCGGTTGAAAGTATAGCCGGTGGGAAGATTAGGAGTAACCCTTTGTGACCCACAATTGGGAAAACCGTCTTGGCGATGATTGTGATTACTCTCGATCCCCCCTTCCCCATATTCCCTAAGTCCGACGGTTTAAAAATGGGAAAGTTATTATTAGTCTGAGAGGTTTTCTAAGCTGGGGTCTGTAGGTCCGCCAAGGCAAGAATATCCCTCCTGCTACGTCACCAATGAATACTAATCAGTCTCTTGTTGACTAAAAGGAGGCGATATTCGGCTGATTAATTAGCCTTGCTGACTGAGAGACAAAAGAAAATCACTCAAGTTTGGGGGGGGGGGTAACAGCCAATAAACCACGACTGTGACGGGCGTGAACGGAAACTCCGCCGAACTAACAAGGTGCCTCTGAAGGGGTATTCCCTGCAGGCTGAGTACACTACTCCTATCCTACCCGTATCGTCCACATCACTATCTAAATTATCTTCGGACATTGCCCTACCTACTCGTTTTCTATATAATCTCTCTCACCTGCCCCCTCTTTTAACATTCATGATATTAACCACTTCAGCCACTACCTGACTTTTTAAGTCCCCCGAAAAACCTTATACTTGTCTCTCCTTTTCAGTTTTGTTCAGCTGATATAGTGCGATAATTCTTGCCTGTATCGCCTTTTAAAAATAACCTTTCCCCTCTAGGCCTATTTTCCAATTCATTGGTCCGTATTTACCATGTCTGCGAACACCACCACCACTGCTAAGTCCGACGGCACCGGTCCCGCAGCTCCCCATAGCCACAATATCAGGGACTCCACCACTGACCCCCGCGACTTCCTCGTATCCCAGTGCCCACCCGCCGGAACTGCTGTTGAGCCCACGCAGGCGCTCATCAACCAGGGGTTCGCCAAGCCGGATAAATATGGCGATAACCTGCCTCTTCTATTTACCCCCCTCAAACTGCGCAACCTCACTTTACGCAATCGTGTCGTGCTGTCCCCAATGTAAGTGCGTTTCATCAACCTTTCCCGCCGTTATTTTAAAAAGAGTCACAATCTTAATTGATATTTGCCCCCTTGTCTGCGAACATAGCATATTAGATGGTTCTGGGGACTGATGTTTTAGTAGATTCCCGTAAATGCTGTCACGTTGGCAAGCCATATATATATATATATATTTAAAAAATACACTATACTAATAGTGAATCCTACTTAACCGATTTTTATTATTACTCTATCGTCTACGATGTTGCCCCTCCCCTTCCCCACACCTACAGGTGCCAGTACTCCTGTGAGGATGGGTTTGTCACGGATTGGCATCTCGTGCATTTGGGTGGTTTCGCCGTCCGTGGTACCGGTCTTATCATGACCGAGGCCACCGGTGTTTTGCCTAACGGACGCATCACTCCCTACTGTGCCGGCCTTTGGAAAGACGAGCACATTGCCCCCTGGGAACGCGTGGTCAAATTTGTTCATTCGCAGGGCGCCCCCATTGGTATCCAACTGGCCCACGCGGGTCGTAAAGCATCCACGTTCCCCCTCTTTTTCCCCGCATCCCGCGAGGCCGCCAGTCCCAGGGAAGGCGGTTGGACCGAAGGCCAGGGGAGTAGCGCCGACACCGTGTGGGGTCCCACGGACGAACCCTGGGGTCCCCACGGGATGTCCCAGCCCCACGCCATGACGTTGGCGGAAATCGAAGAGGTCAAACTGGCTTTCCGGGACGCGGCCGGCCGAGCGGCTAAAGCAGGCTTCGACGTGATTGAAATTCACGCCGCCCACGGATACTTGCTCCACTCGTTCCTGTCCCCCATATCCAACCGCCGTACCGATCACTACGGCGGCAGTTTCGAAAACCGCGTGCGGTTATTGTTGGAAATCATTGCAGCCATCCGTTCGGTGTGGTCCGATGAAAAACCTCTCTTTGTGCGGGTATCCGCTACCGACTGGGTGGAAGGTGAAGGCTGGGATAGTGGCCAGACTATTCAATTGGCCCAGTGCCTGGCTAACCTCGGCACCGTGGACTTATTCGACGTTTCCACCGGAGGTAACACTCCACGCCAGAAAATTTCCGCCGGGCCTCTGTTCCAGGTACCCTTCTCCGCTCAGATTAAACAGGCCGTGCCGAGCTCAAAATTGCGGACGGGTACGGTGGGTATCATTACCAAGGGTCAGGAAGCCGAGGAGATCTTGCAGAAGGGGGAGGCCGATTTAATCATTTTGGGCCGGGCCTTCCTGCGTGATCCCTCGTGGGTCTTGAGGGCCGCTCATGAATTGGGCGTGTACGTGGAATGGCCCCAACAGTACATTAGAGGCCGCCCGAAGCTGTACTATCCCACTTTTTAAATTGAAACAGCTGAGTAGGATTATTTCTTAAACATCTCATTTGACTGTAGTCATACTTTGGTAATGAAAGACAACCACTGATTATGATGCTATCGAAGACAACATTCTCTATATGGGGAATTTTCAGTCTACCTTCTCAGGATATAACCGCCTCAATATATCTACCATTTCATTAGACCTTGTAATAAATTATTATATTCTTTACACCGCCGACACTGTTATTTGAATTGTAGGGACCTGGGCGATACGATGTAATCGGAAAAAAATCACCGGGTTAGTATGCCAAACGATTCAAGATACGACTGGCTTAATCGTAGGGTACTCGGGAACGGAAGGTGTTAACGGGGTTTGGACAGGTGAATCAGGTGATAGAGGGGGGATATGGGATACTTATGGGATTTATACTTACCGACCTTCTGAGCTGGAGACTGGGCGACTGTCAAAATGGTGTGTATCAGTAATAAAATATCTATTGAGGTACTTTAACTAATAACCCAGCCTCACTGTTTGGCTTTAGCATCATGTCGCCGAACGGGGGGATGTTAACGGAGTATATAGTCATACTTTCAGCACGGATTCACGGTGGGGTCAGTTTCTTACTCATTAAAGACGCAGTGTTTACTGGGCTGTAATATACTGTTTTGGTATTGGGTATAGTAGCGGTCAATAATGTGTGGAACTAAAAACCAACCTGGAAGAAAGGATCGCTAAATTGGAAGTATCTTTGGTAAATTGTTTATTACGGTGAGACAAAGGGTATGAAATGATAGGTAAGGTCGGGAAATGGCATACACATACTTTTGAGAAAACTGCCTTTGCAAAGAGGGGTGGGAAGCGACCGATGCTTATAAGTGACTCTCATTTCAATATTTACACTATTTAACATGTTTTCGGAATAAAAACGATAATTGATCGAGTTAAATATTTCCCAGGGGCGTAGAATGTATTCACAACACTTGTTATTAAATGGCTCAAATGGGCCAATATCTCGTAAAACACCAATAATTGACGTTCTCACCATACTGGATATTGTCTAAACAGGTAGTCAGGTAGTTTGCTGTAATTAAAGGCTGTTTGGATACACTATATGCCGGTGGTTTTTATGCTCCGACAATTTGGACATCAAAAATCATTTCAAGGTAATTAGCGAATCAGCAATCCGGGTTTGTGTCATCCTCACATGGTCGGTTCTTATGAGTACGGTAAGTGAAAGTGATCCATCTATCTATTTATGGTTTAGTGTATTTAGTTGGTGAACGGATTGCACTTGCGTATACAGAATAATATTTAATAATACATAACGAATCGAGCTACAATATAAAGGGATTGCATATTAAGTACCCGAAATATTAAGAGAAATCGTACAGGTATTGAATAAACCGAATGCATATTGCCGTTAGTTTGCTTATTTGCCGAATCATAGGCAAATTTATATTTCGAATAATAAAATGGAATGGACAACGAGGTCCTGTAAAGGGACCGAATACACCAAGAATCCCGACTTTATGAATTTACGAAGTCGAAACGAGTATTTAGAAATTACAAAAATAAGTTTATTATCGATAGAAAAACATAATAGCTGAATAAAAGAAGTCAAAAATCATACATGAGTCGAGAAATAAAAGGACATGGCTAAGAAGGCTTGTAATGGAATTCTCCCCCGCCACACCATGGTTTGTTCAATCGACTACTTTTCTAATGGCTTTATTGTTGAGGGCGCCACCCATCAATACCTTTTGGGTAAGGTATGTGTCGCCCCTCCTAATCCGTCCTAACCCAACTGCTACGATCACCGTCGTAGCAGGCCGTATAGCGCCATATCGTACCCCCGGCCCTAACAAGGCCAGACATCACTGATATCTCCTTACCGGCTAGACCTCCCCGGGTTCGCACTAATCACTCCTAGGTGATCCTAGTGCCTTCCAATTCCCATGGAAGCCCCGCTCATCCGAGGACCAGCCAGTCCTCCTTATTGTTATCCTCTTAAGTAGTTCCCCCCCGGGACCTCCCCTCGGGTAGACCCTGGCGTATATATAACCGGGCCCCTCTTGGGACCGGTTAGCAGCTGAGCTTATTCTTACCCCCCATAGTTTACCCAATAAATTCTATATACGCTCACCCCCCGGTACTGACCAGTAAGTGTGCATCGGTGCACGTCCCCTGCCTACGTAGTATGCTTACTTTATTTAGTTAGTATCAGCCATTGTACCTAACGCTAGTAGCCCGCTTGGCCATGTCCAATGCCCCACTTACTATTAGAAGCCTACCCCCAAGACTCTTGACGGACTAAGAGTGGTTAACTTGGGCGACAGTATGTTACCCAGCTTGGTGATTTCGGTTTGAAGCCCAATATAAATAGAGCAATGCAGACCGAAGGTATTTGTATTTTAACTAAAATGTCAATATATACAATATGGGTATAACCAGCTAGTGTTCACGGCTGATTATGGCACTGGATGCCAGGGATGGTTGGATCCCAATCCTTAGGCACCAGGCTTCGATGGCCGAGGTTTTATAGGCACCTTCGGCCAATGGGTGTCATAGTCCCAGCATATTACCATGTCAGGACTATCGGTACCAGCTTGATTGATCTGGTTATAATATTTTTGGTACTGCATTTCTGCAGAGATCGGTCGCTCAATAGGGATTTGGCAGTTGGGGGAAAATGTAAATACTATTTTGAAATGGCTTGAGGTAAAAGTAAGGATGATGTAGAGATAATACAGGGGGTGAGCACTTCTACTTGGATTTGCTTTTTAACTATTCAAAAAAACACCCCATACTTCAGAGAGAAATGGAGCTTGCTTTTATATTCGCAAAATTGAGGCCTTATGCCACCCATGGGGATACCAGAAGTAGCTTATTCTTGGCGGTTAGGAGGAGTCTTGTGAAGAGGTGTTTGGGTATACATTGGGACATTGACGCCAATCCATTGTTTAACCTAGATTCGGACAGAAACACTCGTTGCACCCTTTATCACCATTGAATAAGTCTTCAGGTTGATTATAGGAAGCTTAGTACAAGGGAGTCGGCGGTTAAACCAGCTCTTTGTTGGCTTGCAAATCAGTAAGCTGCCAATGCACAACTTCACTTCTTTTTTCGGAGGGGGTTTAAAAGGGGAATTTCCAATAGGTTTCTAGTTGGGCCCTGAAATTCAGTTGTCCCTGCAGCTGGTACCTCCTTTGGTATTCCCTTGATAACACTGCCACTATCTTCCAGGAAACAAGGGCTGGTGGTGGATTAAGAATTGATTCACAGTAGATTGCTAGTAGCAACCTGGTATATTGTTCCTTCATTGGCCCTATTAGTGATGTAGTACTACACCATGTTAGGCAGGTAGGAAAACACCTTGGATGGTACAGGACATTTGCATTTTTCATGATTAGATAGCCAGTAGTGTATGGGTGTGTTGTTTTCCTAGATTCAGGATCACTGGTTTCTGGAGGAATGTGTAAATATATCTTCAGATGGCCCATTGTATGACCTGTATTAGGCAATGTTAGTGCAGGCATATTCACAATAGGTATGTACTGTGTTGCCAATGATTTGAGGGACTCCACTGGCGTGCCTTTGGGAGAGTTGGCAGGAGGGGGAACCTCCAGTTTCTTTCCGCTAGACGGCTTGCCGTATTTTGTCATATAGTGCGGAATGTTGGGCTTTGCTGGGTTTGGGGGGGTCAAGACTGAGGTGGCCTTGGGGAAGTCGCCGCTGAGTTTCGGGTCATCTATCGCGTCATATGTCGTCATCTCGTGTTGTCGGTTGTTAAAGTCAAAATAAAAAATAAAAACATTATAAAAAAAATGGTGTAATCAATTTCGTACTTGGAGGTACTAAAACTTCGAACTGAATAAATAAAAATAAGTAAATCCGAGCAGTAGCAATGAAATAACTGATAATAATAAAACTGGGTAAAAGGTTAATCGTCGGTATTGTCTGGTGAAGTTAAAACAGATATTTATTTGTTTATCTCGAAACTAACATATCCAGTAAAGTTAAAACAGATATGTATTCATTTATCTCGAAACTAACTTGTCCCTTCAACTGAGGGGATGCTACTAAGGTATATATATGAAAAAATGACCAAACTACATAACTATAGCTAAGGGTAATACTGCAATAATCGTAGGTCATAAAAAAAACCTAAAAAATAAGGAAAAAACTTGACCTACTGGCTAAACTATGGTCGTAAATAGGTTGGAAAGAGCAAAATATAGAAATTGGAAGGTT
>JANBQC010000282.1:0-34781 GCA_027576995.1 Dimargaris cristalligena
CACTTCATACCCTGCATAATAATAATAATAGTAATATAATTAGTGTGGCTTATAGGGGGACAGTACACCTTGCCACAGCGCCCTCTTCCAGCGGGTAGTCCATGTCCTCGTCTAGTGGTTCTTCCTCACTCGGGTGAGGGGTACTGTGGGGAGGATCGGCCTCCTGCCGGTGGGTGATGGTGACCTCCCTCGGTTGCACAATACTCCAGGGCAACTGCTCGTCCTCGGAGTTCATGACATTTGATTCCTGCTCCAATTTTTCCCGGAGATGAGGTAACGCTAACAGTGTAGGGCTGGAAGGTATGCGTAACCTTTTGGGGATGATTTGTGATGCTTCAGTTTGAGGGGGTGACTGTGAAGCTTGCCTCTTGGTACCCTGGGCATGCGCGTCAGGTGGTGACCCTTCTTGATTTTCATCAGACAGATAATCCAAGTTTAACTCGGATGATGGCCATGTATACTCTTCCCTTTCTGAATTGGTATCGCCATCGCTATCAGTTCCCCACCAGGAGTAATCTGCCGGGGATTGTGTTATTGTCCGGAATGTGTTCACCTCGTTGCCCCCCCTAATTTGAGTCTCGCCACCCTCAATGGGTTGGTCTCCACCGATTTCGTGGTATTGATTAACCTCGTTTGTTCCTTCGATAGGATGACTCTGGTGCCTTTCATTAACGGTGGTCGGTATTATTGGAGCTCGCTCAATTGAAACAGCCTCCATCCCATCTGGCTGAGTTCCCCCCTCCTCGTTACTTGTATAATACGGGAGTAAGAGATCACCATGGACATTTCGGGCCTGGGGGTTGCCATCGAGGTCAGCTAATCTGTAGGCAAGTCCCGCTCTCTCTAAGACTCGGAAAGGACCCATTCTTCGTTCTGGGCGGCTCGCCAAGTTGGGTGGTTTGGGTATCACCTTGACCGTGACCAACTCTCCTACAAGGTATTGTCTTCTAGCGACATGTTGGTTATGTTGTTCCATGGCATGTTTCCTTACACGAGTGCGCCGCTCCTTTGCCTGACTGATGGCCCACTGCGCCACTTCTTCCAGCCCTCCTTCAGTTTCTGGATGAAGCAATAGTTGTGATACATCTACTGTTGATTCGATACCCTTAAGGGCCATCCATGGTGAAATGCCCGTGTGGGGGTCTGGAATGATTGCATGAGCTGCGGTAATCCTGGGGAGGTAGCGAATCCACCCATTGGCAGTGCCATGTTGACTCCAACATTTTCTTAGTGAATTCTTCAATAGGCCAACGTACCGTTCAGCCAGCTCAGAAATGGGGTGGCTCCGAGATGAGAATATGTGACGGATCCCCTGATCCTCAAGGTAGTTTTTGAGTATTTCTGCGGTAAACTGTGGGCCATTATCTGTGGTGATTAGGCGGGGTTTTCCGAAGGTGCCTATCCACCCGTCACGCAGCCCTTCCACTATGTCCAAGGCTGTAGACTGTAACAGTGGTATTGCCTGATAGAAACGACTGGCCGCATCCGCGATGATGAGGAACTGGGACTCTTCATCATTACCAATTTGGCCAATATAGCCTAGGTCTAGGTAGAGATGTTCCCCGGGTTTCCGGTCTCCATAAGAAGTGGACCGTGGGGTATTCCGAATCGTAGCTATGGCATTAATTTGGCAAACATGACACGTCCTAGTCAGTTGATCTATGGTTTCCCGGAGAGCCGGATGTGATAGGTGGGATTGGGCAAAGGCCAAGAGCCGTTCTCGGCCTGGATGACATAGCTCTTCATGCCAGCGCTTTATGGATTCTTTCATCATGGAGGTTGGGGCTAAGGGTATCCAACTGCCCATTGTACCCGGTAGTATGCCTGGAGTAAGTTGACATAGAAGTCCGTTGTGAATAGCCATGCCATTTACTTCTGTAAACAGGGGGTCCTCCTTTCCGATCTCAGAGTCCCTACGGGTACATAATTTATACCAGGTTTCCAGTTGTGGGTCGCCCCTTTGGTCCTCGGCAACAATAGCCCAGTGCCACGCGGTAGGGAGTGCGGCCCTAATAGTAGGTTCACCCCGGAGTTCTGGGGTATCCACAGGCTGATTGTTGTCTTCTTCATCGGAGGTTAGGGAAATATCTATTGCCTCCCCCCCATCACTACTGATGGTGTTCTCCCTAGGGGGTAACTCGATGGCAGCAATGGTATTGGCCTTTGGTTTAGTGGTCTTGCGGGGTCTTTGATGGTGAAGTGCTCGGGACAACCAGTCAGCTGTAAGGTGAGTTTCCCCCGGGCGATGATGAATCATATATGAATGAATCCCCAATTTCGCCAGTTCCACACGGAAGCCTGCTAACTCATCCGCCTGGCAGGTATCTTTATGATTAAAGAGGCCCAAAGCAGTGGTAGCATCAACCTCAATTCGGAGGTTAACTGCACCATCTAGATAAGTATAGAAGTGGCGGACTGCTCGGACAAGTCCCCATGCCTCACGGAAACCAGGGTGTCTCCTTCCCTGTTGTCCATCAAAGGCCTTACTGAAATAGGCTACAACACGGTCCTCCTGGTTGTTAGTATGGGCCAATAATACTGCTCCTACGCCTGCCTCTGCGGCATCTACCCGAAGTGTTAAGGGCTCACCAGGCTTTGGCTCATAGAGGTATCGTGTGTCAGTGAGGGCTTCCTTTAAACCCTCCCAGTATGGTCGGAGTTCAAGTAATTGTCCCTTGGTCAGTCGGCGCAATCCAGTGAGGGCGTAGAAGGGGGCAAGGAGTGCTGCTGCCCATGGAAGGTGGGCTGATATGGCATTGATGCCCCCAGTTAGGCGTTGTATTTCCTTTACTGTTTGTGGCATGGGTAGCTGCTGGAGGTCAGCCACCCGATGGTCAGGGATAGACCAAGAATTATCTTGTGACCAGCGATAACCCAAGATTTCTACATTCTCTATGCCGGCGAATTCACTTTTAGGCATATTGATTGTTAAGCCCCATGATGCAAGGCCCCGGATTAATTTGCCAATGTCCCTAATATGATCCTTAATGCTTCCGGTGGTACTCTTTAGGTAGATATTGTCAATATACCCTAGAAGATAACCATGCAGGTCTGGTAGGCCATTGAAGACGTGCATGAGGAGGGCGTGGGCAATAGCGGGGCTTTGGCTATTGCCCTGGACCAAGCGGGTAGCTCGAACCCGGCCATTGGATCCCCCATCAAAGGTCCAGAAGTCTCGGACTTCTGTTGCCAGTCTAATTTGTGTAAAGTATGAGGCTAGGTCAATACTTGTAATTAGTTGGGCATCACGAACAAAGGTGCGAACCTCATGGAGCTTGGGGAGTTGCATTCCCAGTGAGTGCATGTTAACCGTGCTTCCCTGACTATCATCCAGGATTACTCGCCGGGCATCAGTATTTGGCTTTGGCAAGCTGTAGACTGGCAGGTTAGCATGGGCAAAACCTGGCTCATCTACTCCATATTGGAGGCGAGTCTTAATATAGTGGTCCATAAATTCCCGGTCAGCTTGACTCCTTGGTGCTTGAGGGATATATAGGAGTTTCGCGTCAGGTTTCAGGGGTGGCGTGATTGGCTTTAGTAAGCAGGGAGGTGGGCAACTTGGAGGGTACTCTCGGAGGGATTGTATCCCTGTCATGAGTTCTCTCAGGAGTTGGCTTCTCGCACCAGCATTGGGTAGCTGTTCCCTTAGCCGGGACTTAATACTTTCCTTAGTTGGAGGGGGGTATTGGTGATCTGCCCTTTTAAACTCCTGGTCAGTAGCTGGGTTAGTCCGGATGAAGGTCCCCGCAGGTAATCCCCTGGGTTCCAGGGTTTTCCTCTGGGTTACTTTGGGCAGTTCTGGTAGCTCTGGGGGGGTAGCTATAATGGGAGCTGTTACTGGGCCCGGTGGAGTTCGGAGGTCCAGATTCAGGGCATCTAAGTCATGTCGACCAATTAGAGCATCAATCTCAGCATCTACCTCAATAACGGTGAACCTAATCCATCGTTTCCTGGGAGATTCGGCAGTTGAGAACCGAGCTTGGGCAGTGCCGAGGGATGGGGCATAATTATGGCCACCAAATGCTCGTAGGTGAGGCCGTACTTGGTGGTTGACCTTGAGGCATAGGCGGCTAGCTGCTTTTAGTGTGATAATACTGGTAGCTGCTCCCTGGTCCGCTGCAGCCTTGACCTCGACTCCGCCCAGGGCTGCGTTACGTAGTAGTCTCCAATGTGATGTCAAATTGTCGGTGGTAAAGGTATCAATACTAGGTTTATTGGGAATAATTGCCGCTAGTATTAGAGGAGTCTCTACCACCTCTAGGCTTTTCCCGACTTATCACTCATCGCCTGTTGGAGGCGAACATTTTCGGCCCATAGTTCTGCCATTGCCTTGGCCTGACGATCCTTGCGATGGCGGTTCTTGCTATAGCCTTTAGTGTTACTAGCCGGGGGTTTCTCTTGCATGGCCGCGAGCACTGCTGCTACAATGGACTCAGTTGAGGGGGGACTGGAGTTCTGTGTACCCTTGTGTGTGATTTCTCGTGTTTCCAAGGGTGGTGGACCATGTCCAGGTGCAGTTCGGAGGGCAGCCTGACGGGCCTGACTGGCTAGTACTGCCTGGGTGATGGCCTTAAAGCGTTCAGTCATTTTTCCCGCAGTATAATCGGTGAAATTCCACAGCTCGTGGGGTGCTTGTTCTAGGTGGGCACAGAACTCCGAAAGTAGGGCTTTGGTAACCTGGGTACACCAATGGCTTGTACCTCCCAGTTGCCAGGCAGCGTCGTTGCCGATTGAGCAGGCGATATGGATATTCTTTCCCTTGAAGAGGGTACCCGAGTGTAGTGCCATGTCGTAGTATTCCGCCCATAATGAACTAGGGTAGGTAGTCTTTATAAAGGCCTCAAAGTGTTCGGTGGTGTCCTTGCCAGCTTTGATTACCAAGTCACGTATATCGTCTTGTAGGAGAGCAATCGTTAGACGGAACTGGGCCCCGGTGGCCATCTGAGGGTAGTAGTCCTTGATGGTAGAGTTAAGGGAGAGTTTCCAAGAATCCCAGGTGGGGCCGGGTGGTTTACCAGAGAAGGGCTTCACATTCTTCATCAGGGTGTCTAGCGCTCCAGCGGGGAGGCCATGTTGGGGGAAGAAAGTGGGGTTGTTGAGTCGGCTTTGGGTGGGAGAATGAGGGGTCGGATCAGTAGAGGACATGGTTATATATATAGGTCTTCGAAATAAAAGTTTGTAACCAGATTAGGCCGAGGAGGGCAGGAAAGTAGTAGCGCGCCGAGTAGGGCAAGAGTTGAAGATAGATAATAAATGTATAGTATTTATTTCGAAGACAAGGTGTAAATAGTCGGCCGCTCCAGCCAGTCTGTTTTATCCCTCCGAGATGAGGTGTTGTTCTAGTGCTGTTGGGGTAGAGGCGCCCTCTTCCAGCGGGTAGTCCATGTCCTCGTCTAGTGGTTCTTCCTCACTCGGGTGAGGGGTACTGTGGGGAGGATCGGCCTCCTGCCGGTGGGTGATGGTGACCTCCCTCGGTTGCACTATCATTAGACCACCCCCCGTTTTTTTTTATTCGACAGCGACAAAATATGTAACCTCAGAGTGGATAAACCCAATTGGGCGATCGTTCTCGGTAAGGGGGACTTCATCGTGCATCGTGAATAAGATTAGAAACCCTCGAAGTGTATCCAATCGATCACACAGAAGCGGCGCACTTGGGCCTCCAATAATCGGAATACACCTCTATACATGCCTTATATTGGCCCATCAATTAGCTTATTATAGCCCCACGAATGGGTGTGGTCAGGCAACCTGTTGGATTTACGCCTGCGCTTCCGTTTAGTAAGGTTCGTCGCCCATTGGCAATCCGTCTGCCCCATGACTAGAATAGGTATATGGACCATGCCAATGAGTGAGTGACGTGAAAGTCGCAGGGTTTGCGGAGATCCCAACTGAGAGGGGTTGGTCACTTTTAGCGTACCTATGGCTAATTCGTCAAGTAAAGTGATGCGGTTGCTCGAAAATCCATTCCAAATTACCCCTCCCCTCCACCATGTTTCCCCTTGTTCAAAGGCCTAATAAATAAATACACAGGTCAGACCAACAATCGAGTTTATAACAATATCATTAGACGCTAACCGCTCGCTTCTTCTGTATTAGGCAAGGGAGATTTCCAATACCTAGGTTGGCATAGTTTGGATGACATGTTTCTATTTATGAATAACTAAACGCTAGCAAGTAAATCTTTGGACTCAGCCATGCAGAACCAGGGTGCTATGCCGCCAGTCTGCTGAGGATTTCAATTCCATTTTTAAGCCCTGAACTGGCACGGTTGATCTCCAGGGGCAGGTTTCTATCTGGAACGGCAATCGTATATTAGATTATCTATCAAATACTCGCCATGCCCTATATATTTCTAGCCCGGCACCTTTGGCCTGTCGTTTGGTGGGTTCACTTAATATCGGTTGGCGATCTGAACTCCGGGATATACCGCTGACAGACATCGCCTCACGTGAATCTACCATAGAAAAGTGCTTCTAAAGGCCCTGTCAACAAATCATCGATATGTGGATTTTGACCCTTCAATAGCAGCCACGTCCCCATATTTTATCCAATTAGACTAAGTACAAGTCCACTAGCTTCAAGGACGTAGAAGTGCATAACGAGAGGCAAATATGATGTAGCTGTTGTAAACAACTGATCCATCTCTCCTATTGTGCTCAAATCCGGGGCCAATCGACCCATACGCAATATATGATTTTACTTTGAGTAGTATTTTTTTCATCAGTAGTCAATCCAATAAAACTAATCGCAATCCCAATACCCATTAGAATTACTTCAGGAAGACCTCACGTCTACCATCGACTTTCCTTATTGTAACAAATCTGGCATGCGATAGCAGTGTTAGGTTTAATAGTAGCAGAGAACACTGATGAACTAAGGCACATAGTATGGAATAGAAGGGGTACATAATAATATAGACCACAAGTTAGGTCAAGTCAACGGATTGTAAATAGTTAAACATCATTATTTTTGTTGGGAGGGGGAGGAGGCCGCGTATTTGGGACGGCATTGTAGTATACAAAGGTGATTATTGGTGAGCGGTAAATCGTGTAATTATCTGGTAAATAAAAACGGCGATTCTCAACGAAAAAAATATATGATGGTCTAGGGGAAAATGACCACATGCGGAAATCCGTGGATGGTGGGGATGGAAACACGAAAATAAGATTGGCCGAATAGCAGTCTAATACACGGGTGAACAGTGAAAAGATGGGATGAACAAGTGGGAATGAGTACGAAGGTAGTCTAATATCGATACCGACAGAGTAGAAACGCCTGGAGATAGTAGGCACCAGGGGGGTGAATGCTACCGCAACGCAACGCTAGGATATAAATAATGGCACATGGATGTGACTAATCGAGGGTGGCGCGCTTAATGATTCTCGTCTCGACTAGTGGGAATGTAGATGTCGTCTTTGATCGGTGAAGCCTGGGCCTTGATCATCTCGTTATTCACAGCGACCGAAGTTAGAGTGAAGGCAGGGATCATAACAGCCGCAGAAGTAAGGCCAGCGGCGGACTTGCCCCGCCGGAAAGAGAAACTGCCGCGGGAGGACCGGCTGGGGGACGAGTCTCCAGTGGGAGGAGCTAGTCCGTGATTCACAGCGGGCTCGGGCAGCACTAACACAGGCACTTCCCCACCTGTGGATGGGCTCATCACAAGCCCAGGCGAACCCATGGGGGTAAGGGCGATGGCCGACTTAGTAACCTTTTCGGATTGGAAGGAGGATTTACCTGCCAGAGAGGTATGGCTTCGGCCACTGAACATGGGGTGATTTTGAATCTGAGTGTACACCGAGTCAACGGGGCTCTTCCATGTCAAGTCGCGGGGATGGTGGTAATTATCGGTAATGCTCGAGGGCAACCAGCCAAGCCACTGGTCGGGGATCAGCTTGATTAGCACACCTATGGGCAACGAGAAGAGGCCAATGATGACCGCTGTAAGCCATAGATACCATTCCTGATGGGTAGTCTTGAAGGCCACATCACCGAATTCCACGATAATGACTTGGAGGAACGCAATTACAATGAAAATGATCAGAAAGTACCAGTTCTTATGGATGCGGTGGAACACGTTGAGCTGGGTATCAAGGACTCGCGCGTTAATTTCGTTGAAGATTTGCATCCATACGAAGGTATTGAAAATCAGGGTGCGGTGAACCAGGCGTTCTTCGGGCATGGCCAGGTCGAGATCAAAGATCTGGTCGCCTATATAATACAGGACCAAACATATCGTGATTTGGAACAGGGATTGGCCAATGATAATCTTCCACATGGACAAATTAACCAGGGCTCCGCCAAACTTGTCGGGCGGACGCTGCAGGAGAGCGGTCGTGGGCTGATCGGTGGCCAGGGCTAGGGCGGCTAGAGTGTCCATAATTAAGTTCACCCACAGCAGCTGAACAGCGGTAAGCACTGAGGCTTGGTTGGAGTCCGACACGGCAGTGACAAAGGCGAGTAGTACAGCGGTGATGTTAACTGTCAATTGGAACTGGAGAAACTTTTTGACCGAGTCGTTAACACTGCGCCCCCACATGGTGGCTTTAACAATGGAAGCAAAATTATCGTCCATCAAAATGATCGACGAGGCTTCTTTGGCAACCTCCGTCCCGGTGATACCCATGCTGAATCCGATATCAGCTGATTTGAGGGCGGGGCCGTCGTTAGTTCCGTCACCGGTTACCGCCACCACCTCCTTGGCCTTTTGCAGCCAGTTCACCAGGGTTTTCTTATCCTCGGGACTGCTCCGGGCCAGGACCTGCAGGCGAGGCGCGATGAACTCCATCTCTTCATCGGATAGCTTACGGAACTGGGGCCCTTCCATGATAATACCACCCGAGCCGGGCTCGTAAATGCCACATTGAATCGCAATGGACCGGGCGGTGAGAACGTTATCGCCGGTCACCATGCGGACCATGACACCGGCCTGGCGGCACATGGCCACGCTCTCGGTAACGCCAGGGCGCAGAGGATCCTCAATACCAAACAGGCCCAGCCAGGTGAGCTGATCCACCAGGGCATCATCCTGGTCCGCTGTAAATAGAGCCTCGTCGTAGTCGGTGAATTCACGATAAGCCACCCCGATAGTGCGCAGGGATTTGTTGGAGTATTCAGAAATGGTGTTAACGATCTCTTGCGACCAGTGGGAACTCATGGGGATCGTCGGAATATCGGTACGGCTGGCCGGGAAGATGAAACTGCGATCAGAGCCAGATGGGGTGACAGAATTGGCGCGGGAGGGGCTATTGGGCGTGGAAGGGCGGATCGAACTTCCCACCTGAAGGAGCTCCTCGGACCCAGCACGGTTCATTGTGTTACCACCGATTACGGGGGTCGGGATGGTCAGGGTGAGACCGGTGGGACTGGGGGACAGAAACTGGGGGGACAGAAACTGGGGGGAGCGGGACGCGGGGGGCGAATATGAAGAAGGGTTAAGGGCGGAGCCATCGGAGCCATCATCACCCGCAGACCACGGGGGCGGTGGGGTAGCTCCCCCCAGCCGGAAGATGGGGTCATCGGGCTCGGGAGGACTCACCGTAAGGAAGGGGGTAGTAGAGTGGTCATCACCATTATCGGGGAAACCGGGAGTCGGGGCACGAAGCGACCAGGCCGCGGGAGGCTGGGGACTCCGGGAGAAGGAAGCAGTTGGGGAGGGTGGGACAGATCCAAAATCAGACTGGGAGGGGGTATGCAGCGGGTGGCCACTGTGGTTGCCTGAATAACTGCGATGGCAGTCCAGGGGCACAGGAGCGTGCAGCAAGTGGCTGCATTTGGTCAGGACCAGTTCAGGAGCCCCTTTGACGTAAAGGCGGTAATAGGTGTCCTGACTGCCGGAAGTGTCATTCTTGCGGACATACTTGACCAATACGGTCATGCGCTTCTTGTTGCTGTCAAAAGACCAAATCTTAATGGTTTCCACGGAATCACGGATGGACTGGATGCTGGACGAGCCGGAGTCACGGGCCCATTGGAGGAGGGCCTTTTCAGTGGGTGGGCCTTTGAAAGGCTCGGGGGGTGCTGTAATTACCATTGGATCGGTAGATTTGTCCTTGGATCCTCCTTTCAAGAGCTTCGTAAAACGACCCCATAGCAAGGGAGAGGATGAAGCATCGTGGCCAGGGACCGGCTGGGCCATCAGGGGAGTCGATTCGTGGAGTTTGTCTTCGACTTCCAATTCCGACTGTGTGTTCTCGAAGGCGGTGGAATTGAGGGAAAGGGCCTCATGAACCAGAGCCAACACCCGGCCTGGTACCCGCTGCGAGACTTCACTGATGGACATCACCCCTACCCCGTGGCGGGAGGTCTGACTGGAACAGTCGTCGGAGCTCATGGAGAGCCGGCCGTCTACACTGGGAGACGCAGGGGGGGGTAGGTAGTGGGAGGGAGGGGCGTCATTATCGCTACCGCCATCAACCGGCCAGCCACTAATGGCATCGGAAGGGGATGGGAAGTCATCCAACTGGTCTGCTTCGGTAATTACAATCTTGACGTCGGGGACGGCTAGAGAATGTGAGGCTCCTTCATAAACAGAGGAGGGAGGGGCCCCGGAGGTACCATGCAATGCAGGGTCCGAACGATCGTGGTGAGCCTGTTGCATCCAGTCGCGCACACGGTGGTGGGCCCGTTTCTTGGACCCACGTTCGCCCTTGCGATGCTTACTGTTGGCTGACTTTGGGTTCTTCTTCTTCTTGCCGATACTAGCCAGATCCAAACCAACCGTGGTCCGCGTGCTGGTAAACCGGTAGGAATCACCCAGGGTTCCGGCTATGACGGTCATTTTGTTTTCGGTTAAGGTACCCGTTTTGTCAGAGCAAATAGTGGTGGCGTTGCCCATGGTCTCACAGGACGCCAGGACACGTACCAGGCAGTTATCGTAGACCATACGAGTAGTAGCGAAGGCCAGGGCCAAAGTCACCGCTAGAGGAAGTCCTTCGGGCACCGCCACAACCACAATAGTGACCGTGGTAATCACGATGCGCACAATCGCGTTAACAATGGTCGTAGCGCTGCCCCGGCTCTCAGGGTGCTGGGCAAAGTTGACAAAGTACCGGATTAAGAGAGCGATGAGCATCAGAACGGCAGCTAGTAGGCCGAGTTTGGAGATATGATCAGCCAGACGATTAAGCTTAATCTGCAAGGGTGTGGGTTGGTTTTCGGTGCGCAGACTAAGCAGGGTTCGACCGTAAAAGCTGTTGGGGCCAACGGCAATCACCAGGCAGGTACCGACCCCCGCAATGACTTTAGACCCCGAAATGAGGAAGGGATCAATTCCATCGAGGTTAGGAGCTACGGCCACCTCGCGGGAGGTCGATGGGGCGGACGAAACGTCCAGAGCGGCTTTCCGAATCGGGTCGGACTCGCCGGTTACGGTACTCTCATCGCAGGAAATACCGCTCGAGCCGGGAAGAACTAAGGCATCGGCGCACATGATATCGCCGCTTTCGACGGTGAGCACATCCCCAACCTGTACAGCATAGACCGAAATGAACATGGTACCGCCGTTTCGCCGTACCTTGACCTGCCGATCCTCCTTTTTGGCATTGAGCTGTTGGAACTGCCGCTCCTTCTGGTAATCATTGATGGACCCGGCAAAAATAACAATTAATATGGCGACTATAATGGCGAAGCCCTCGACCCAACTGACTTTGGGCTCATCGGGATTCTCATTCGTCACATCCTCGTAGATTCCCAGCGCCAGCGAGAGGGCAGCGGCAATACATAACACAATGATGATTTTCTCCTGGACGGCTTCCCAGGCCAACCGCCAGAGGGATTTAATTTGCACCTCGGGCAGGAAATTGGTGCCGTAGTGGGCGATACGTTCCGCAAACTGGCAGTGGATTTGATCTTCGATATCGGCGCGTAGGTGGTTGGATGCCCGGGCAGGTGAGGGTTTGGAAGGGGAGGCGGCCACGGGGGGCTGGGGGGCGGTGGGAGAGTCGGGGATGGTACTGGTAAGGGTCTGTGGGCTTCCCTGGGCCCAGCGGGAAATTTCGGGCTGGGTACCGTTGACACTTAGGCCGTATTCGGCGCTGGAGTCGAGGGCCCGAACAAGGCCTGACGCGCCGCCGTAGGATAGTAGGGTACGAGTGTCCTTACTTTCAACCAGGGCCTCCAACTGGGCGGACCCCAGCTGGAATCGGGGGGAGTGGGGGTCGGGTGGCGAAACCTCGGCCATGGTAGCGTACGGGCTGGACTAAGAAGGAGACGACAGAACGGAGTAAGGAAACAAACGAAGCCGAAGGAAAGTAGTACCGAAATAAAAACAGAAAAAGACAGAGGTAGAGCAGTGAGCGAAGTACGAAAAGAAAGAGGTTGTTTTATAAACTAGAGGTCGAGGGGTCTTTGGCGATCCTGAGGCAAAAGGTTGGTTAGGCCAGGACAGGAGAGCAAGCGAGGTTGTATGCGCATACACCGAGACGTAAGTTTAGGGAGGGAAAGGCAACTTAAGGGGAAAGCAAAACACGGAGAAAGAATAAACACCGACCGAATACAACTACAATCAATCAATTATCAATCCATTGATTGACAACGGGTGGGTGGGGTGAATATACTGAGAGGGGGAAAGTGACAGCGCCAGCCTAAAGGGTTGGCGGACGCGGTGCATCTTATATGGCAATGCACAGGATTGGGGGGACGGTTACTCAAGTCCCTCCCGTTCATTGGTAGCTGGGCTAATCGCTGTTGGCGGTGAAATGCTTCCATTCGAACCTTCTTTGCGACAGGTCAATCCCCCAGTGTTGCACCCGCCTACTCCTGGTCGCTTCTAAGAGCCAACCAACCCCTCATAAAGAAAGGGGGCTATATAGAAGACATGCGAGTTTCTCCCACCCACCTCACTGGTAATACAACCACCACCGTATACTATATACTGGGAGGTAGGATTCTGGTAAATAGAATAGGTAGGCCGCGCCGGGACTGCCTCGTGCGCGCCGAATCGAGCAGCTACAACAGCTTAAGCATGGCCGGCCACGCGCCACACTGAACCTGCAGCACTTGTATGGGGGGCGAGCTTGCGAACATAGAGGAACGACATCAGACCGTCGCCCAGGAAAAGGTCGGCTGATTTCGAGGGTTCGACCATGTATGAAGGGCGGGGGTGATCCTGCCCTCAATCTCTCTCGTCTACCATTCTATCAACCGGGAGTCCCAGGGGTGACCAAGGGTTTAGTGCGATTCTCCCCCGCCTAGGTGCGGTTCTAGAATGGAGAGGGTGCGGGGATGCATCCAGCTGCCAAGGCTTCCGGTTTGTTATCCGCAGCCACATATCCTGCCGTATACGAATGCCCAGTGCTTCGAAACAGAAAGGAAACACCAGGCATGTGGGATCATAATGACCCCGATCCAACGACAAGCATCAGCCGCGGGTCCCATAGCCACCGGGCTTGTTTGGACTATGAGGCCAGGAGGGGGAAAGAGAGGGGTATTTGCCGGAACATGCGCTATTTGGTGGCCAGGTTTTTGTTAACTAACTACTACCCAAACATCCGGGACCCGCGCCATTCGATTAGAATATTCTTCCTGTATTTTCACACTATTCCTTCAGTGTGGGGAAGCGGCTTGCAGATCCATCTGGGTGAACTTCAACCCAACTGTATAAGATTTTACACAATATATGTATGGGATAATATGTGGGAGAATAACTTTTGACCAGTAATATTTACCTCATCAAATGGATTATTCGTTATACAGCCTGGATGAACTTCTGCCATCTTCACACCCTTCGTCGGTCATCCTTTGCTTTCCTCCGCCGTCCACACTGGGAAAATAGGAAACTATGTATAAATCCACCTCCCCCTAATAACAACTACCACTCACGGGTGGAAAAGCCTATACTCGGAAACACCTTCCTCCGGAAAAACATTCCCAGCCAATTAATGGATTCCAATCCAGTCCATTGGCGCCTATGATCTGGCTAAACCATTACGCGTGACCTAAATGCTGACCGCCCCTTACTCGCTCAATCCCGGGCTATTGGAGGAAAATTCGGGCACCTCCGAAAAAATAATGAAAATTTTTCTAACCACCACCAAGTCTTTCTGAAGCACTCGGGCAGCTGGACCTCCCCGCCAGTACTTTGCTCCCCGTCGCTGTCTTGTTTGGGTTTAATCATATCGCGCTAGAGCGTCTAAATCACGATTTAGCTGCTTCAATCATACAGTCGCGTACATTGCACAAACCCTGGAAAATGGAACTTAAGCGTTCGCTTCCTACTCCCAATTTACAGCCCCCTATCACAGACATATATCAAATCCGTATGACAAGATTCCTGCCTCCCCATACAATAATATAGTTGGTGTTCCCTTCCCCTCATACTCCCACCTCCGAAAAAAAATAATCAATAATACAATTCCCTATATTTCTGAGAGTATGGAGTAGCGTACAATCGGGCTTGTGGCCCAGTCAGCTGTTGCTGCGTTGATTTTTGGCGCATTTCATTTGTCAACGCCGCCTCACCTTCGAAACAGTCCAATGTCCCCGTTTTTAACCCCGTGCACCACAGTCAAACCCACCGACAAAATTATTATCAGTTGAAGTGGAACCTACACCCCCGAAATAGAGTCAAGGTCTATTACCAGTTAGCGCCCATTCGTTTTTGGAAGCTATTGAGAAATAGCCTTATACACGCGTATGAATTTCGTATCCAATCATCATTGTCCCCCATCCCTCCAACGTGCCCATCTATTCTTTATTTCTACATGGAACATTTCTAACTGTGTGCTCTTCACATTTGGTCTGCCACTTCACCGGGCGCTGGTTGGTAAATAACATGAACGTGAATCCAAGCCACATACAGCGTCCCAAATCTTACCGTCTTTGAGGGGGGGGGGTGGTGAGGGAAGGCCGGTGATAAAAGTCCATTTTTTCACCACCAGTAGACATCCGACTCACTTTTCCAGAAGCTTTCTACAAGGATGGTCGTCTGCCGATCCTTAGGGCCTCTTACCTTTGTCAAGTATCAATATACCAAGTTGAATCGAGGGAAATCCGGCATTTCAATTTACGTGGCCCGCATATCCGTTTTCCCAACTCCGCCAGGTCTGATGCTATTCGGAGTGAAAATGGGCTGATTGCAATTTCTCCCTAACTAGGACCGTGTGTAATAACGAAAGTATATGTTATTTCAGGTGGTTTCGTTATTACCACAAGGTCTTCTTGCCTTTGTAATGCCCAGATACACTCGAATTTCCGGGATTTCCACGCCTGCAAGCCACCGTCCGTATACGTTATATTATCAGTATGTTCATGTGCACTACAGGGGTACTGAATTAGGAGGAGGGTGGTAGTTCCTTCCATAAATATATAAGCACTGGGGTGGGCAAACTTGTGAATTACCCGTCAAAAGAGTGTTTTCTGATTGGTGCTGTTAACAATGCACTGGTTGCGGGTATATTGGTACAATGGGCTGGGTAGTAGTTTTATCGCAGATAACGACCACAAGTACCATGGAAATGGGGGTTTCGGTTTATTTTTCCAACATTCCAAAATGATCGGCGGTCCTTATTAGGAAAACCCTCGTTCAAATTCATCGTCTAATTAACAGTTGCATACGTATTTCCCCTGGGCATATATTGTAACGTGTTACTGAGGGGGGTGGGACTTATCTGAGAATAGACAAATCGAGGTGGGATTTGGAGTATTCACAATTTGTGATAAATTTAGATTTAGATACTTATTTTATTAACACATAGCGAGTTCACGGTGATGCGTATGCCTTTTCCTTTTATTGCTCTGTTGCCAGAGGTGGTTCCGATGGACCGACTGTTGCTCGTTGGACGGTGTCGAGGTCCTGCTCTGCCGGGATTTCAGGAAGCCTGTTAGTTTTCCGGTGGCAGGTCTCGGCTAGTGGTTGCAATATTAGTGCTGAACACCCTCATATTATAGTGAATTATTGGTTGGGGGGCGGGAACTCCGATTCACCTAATTGAAAATAGCTGATCCGGACTTTGGTTTGGAAGGACTTAATTAGACAATATCCCTAGGAATGGGTTCCTTCGTACTTCCCTACGGGATAAATTCCACACTAAAATTTAAGATTTTGAATGTAATAGAGGTGATGAAATAGATCGGAAATTGATTTTTTTAAGCAACGAAACTTGCCGCACTATATAGACGTTTTATTCTACGATAGGGTTGGGTCCTGCCCGTATGGACTTTACAGATAGTAATTGGTGCGTAGTAATAGCGGTCGACGACTATTTCTCATTCGACATTACATGAGCAGATATCCAGACCACAGTCCCAAATAAACAGGCCCTTAAAGCCCATCGTAACCAGTACACCTTCCTAATGCTTTAATTCGATGAGTACTACCAACGCCCAACCCCTTCCCTCGGTTTCATACTATTTTTAACTATGAATCGGGGTTTTCCCGCATGGTACTCTATCAATTAATCACTGATACCACTGTAACTCCCCCGTCGGCACGGCGGCCCTTCAAAGTCGCAGAAGAAGGCGAAGAAAACCACCATTGGAATATTCCGTTTAGAAGCTGGCCTGACTGTTCGCATTTCCCATAGGTTATATTGCCTCTAGTGTCACCCATTGTCCGCCTCTTTCCTTGGACCTTTTCCATTAGGAAAAGTCTATATCCGCCTGACATTGCTATATCGTGCTAATTTCCTGCACAACCTCCGCGAGAAACGGATTATACAAAATAGCGGGTTATCGGAGACTGGGGTGATTGGACTTGGCAACTCGAGGTCATGGGCCGAAACCTCCACCGAAGGCCATGCATTTATTGGCAACTTCATTTAATAACGTAAGTGAGGCCTAGTCCAGCTGTATACTAAATAATCTGGCTGGTTAGATCAGTTTTCTAGGTTAAAAACATATCATCAGCCTGTTTTCCCCTCAAAATCTCATTCAAAATCCGAAATAGTTATATCCAAAATTACACATATTTAAGCAGAAGCACGAGTTGGGCGTACTATAGGTCACCGGCAGTTTAGCATTGGCATTTAGAACACAACGATGAATAATGGCTAGTAGCCACGGATTTCTCATTAAAGAGGCTCTATACTTTATGAAAAGGAGCCCAGGATTAGCAATAATCCATTTAGTCAGGTGACCACATTACATCCCCCATTCCATCGCATTATTCCCCCACTCCATCTAAGATATTTTCCCGCCATCTATTTTGGGGGGTGTACTGGGTAAAAAGGGCGTTGGGCCTTAATTATAATATTATTTGCACTTTAGCTCTATGGTCCATAGCTACTAAATTCTCGAGCTATTTAGTCTAGAAGAAATGTCAAACCAGGGCCGTATATGCTCTTTTTTTGAAGTAATGTGTCTCATGCACCATGTTGGTCACTATTATACCATACTCCCCTCATTAACTTAACTACCTCTGTATTGACTATTCTAATATCCCCCACTTATACCATTCCCCGTTTACCCCATTACTTTTATTTTGAAGCATTTTTCTTCATACAAGTCCCCCATGTCGTTCACTTCACTTCGCATCGATAAGGGCCAAACGCGCTTCGCGCCCAAAGTTAAAGCCCGACCAACCCGAAGGCCGGCGGCCGAGACCCCGTCGACCGCGGCTCCTGGCCCAGCCCCCACCGGTTCTGAAGCCGCCGCTCCTCTACCCGACGCGACCGCCGAATCTCAGTCGAATCCGGTTGTTCCCCCTTCCACCGAACCTACAGCCTCCCCGCCTATCGCGCTAACCCTCCCGACCTCTGCCCCACCCCAACCTCAACCTTCAACGACGACTGCGGTCGCTTCCTCTGACCCGCCGGCCCCGTCCAGCAAAATCAGTGGTGGTGGTGGGGTAGGTGTGATCCAGGCTCCCACGTCGGTTCGAACCATCAGTGCGCCTTCCCGGCAGCGTACAGTTATGTCCTCCTCTTCCTATTCCGTGGGGGGAGCAGCTTCAACGTCCGGAATCAACCACGACCCATCCTCAACCGATAATATATCCCCCTCGGCTTCTTCCTTGGCTACCGCAGCGGGCCGAGTGCTTGCGGCGAGTCTTCGCCGGGCCACGGCCAATCCGGCCGAGCCCCGAGCCAAACGGACCCGTACCACGGGGGGCAATGGAAGGAGTCGTTTGAAGAAGGACCTCAAAACCTGGGAGGAGTACTTGGCGGAACACGAGGAAATGACGGCTGATCTGGATATGACCGATACAGCCATGCGGGATTTTTGTCGGAACAATGGCCGGGGATTGCCGATGAAATCGACGGTCGAGCGCCTCTGGGAGGAAAAACGCCGTAAAGATGCGACTGCGGTTGAAAACGCAGGTGATGCAACGGCCACTACGGCGGAAGCTACTGACAAAAAGCCACTGGGTCTAATGGCAGGGACTGGTTCCACCCAGACCCCCCCTGCGAAACTGACACCAGTCAAGGATGATGCTAATAAAGACGACGACGACGACGGTGGCCATGCGGACAGTAAGGCAAAATTGGAGGCGGCCGATAGTGACCGGGTCTTTGCCGTCAATCGCAACGCCGCGCAAGTCCGGGTGGTTGACGGTCGTATCGTGCTGAACGAAGAATCCCTCGTCGTTGACCGTAACGCCCTCAACCAAGACGGCGATCCCGAAGCGGCGGCCTTGGCGGCCACCCTCGAAGTGGTGGACGATTCCAATGACCGACGCATCATTAATCAGAATACCTACGCTCGCATTAAATATGTGCGCTCGCTTCCCTGGACCCAGGAGGAAACCGTCCGCTTTTACGAACTCCTGGCCCGATTCGGCACAGACTTCAATCTCGTGTCGGCCGCCCTGGTCACACGAACGCGGAAACAGGTGCTGAATAAGTTCCGGCGCGAAGAATCCCAGCGACCCTGGTTGGTGACCCGGGCCCTACTGAATCGGCCCGTCGAGGGGTCCGAAGTGGCTAACCTGAAATTGGCCAGCTCCGGGGCGGCCAAAGCTGAGACCCAGGGCGAGGGGAAGGGTGAAGGGGATAATCCGGAAAAAGGGACAGCACTGTCGTCGGGCCCTAGCGGTGAAGAGGTCGTGGGAGAGTCCAAAGGGGGGGTTCTGGCGAAACCTGGTAGGGAGGAGGAGGTCATTGTAGAAGACCTTGATGATATTTCATCCGTTAAAATATCGCTCTCCCAGCTGGAAGCGGTAGCACCCGTCTCTAAAAACCCGCGAGCAACGCGTCGGAAACAGGGTCGGAATGATGTGGAAGTGGTGGGCATACTCTGATTTATTAGTGGCAACTCTATAATATAGTACAGATATTGTTCAGCCAGTTGTACGGATACACTTATCGGCGGTTGAACATTCCCCTCTGGTATCAAAACCTATTAGCGACGGCCTAACTCACTTGCGGACATTAGTGTTAAACTATAACCCTGTGGGCTGGCAGGAAATAATGGTCATTGTATGAGGTTTTGATAACTATCATACATATGGGAGAAGTTCATCCAAGCTGTACAACGAAAAATCCATTATATTCGGCCAATATTACTAGTTAAAAATACATTTCCCATATATTTTCCCATACACGTATAATGTAAACCCTTATATAGCTGGGCCGAATTTCACCCATATCTATATTTCATCTTATGTAAACTAAACGTTAATAAATTATTTTCTTCTGTCCCTCCATTTATTGAATCTCAACTACATGAATGGATTGTATATATTCGCGGGGGAGGGTATGGGATTTTCCATGGTAGATAATGAACGGGCGGGCCATGTTGTAAAAGCCATGGGTCGTGTGCCATTCTAATGTAAGGGCTCGGTCCTCTTGGTACAGGTAGTTTGTCGGAGTATCCATCTAACCGGCGTTACCTTTCCTTTATCTGGAATTGTGGAGGCTTGTACTTTCGCACTGGTGGGGAAGGAGGGGGATGATAATGTAATATGTATCTGTTAAACCCACATAACCCTTTGCCATTGGATAGCCCATAGGTTCGGAATGCTCTGTGATTTATAATATATTCGGGTTTAATAAGAGTGCGTAGCGGGCCGCTCCCAGATACCGGTTAGTGGACTTGGCGTTCTAGCCTAAACCAGAGAAAATAATATATATTTCGGTCATGCTGTAGGATACCCATCTGATAAAAATATGTCTATGTGTAGGGGGGAGGAAGGGACCAATTGGAAAAATCCATGTGAGTGTCATATGGTCCGAGCCTGAAACCTTCATTTGGGTTAGGCTACCGCGCTTGCCCTTGGGGGACCATGGGCAATAGAGCACTTTCTCTGTAAAGAAAAACGAAGTTTTACAAAGGGCCAGATTGGGCCGCAAATAGGTAGTGTGGCAAGCTCAAGTAACGTGGACACAAGAGAATTTTCTAGGGGTAGGGAAGGGCGTACATTATTCCTCGACTTCTTTTATGATTATTAATCAGTATGGTTAAGCCACTAGTATTAAAAATATAAAATGACCGGGATAATTTTACACCGGTCTCTCCTTTCCGTCTCTTCTTTTATCACCCCAAGCTCCAACAAGGGACGGAGGGGGCATACGACGAACGGGGGAGAATGGAAAGCACGGATCGATTGGCGCGAAGGCAACTGAGCCAACGGTAGAGGCCGCAATCGTTACAACGTGAATTCTACGATCATCAACCCGAACGGCCGGAAATGATAGAGCCCTGGCCGTGTTAGGCCAAGGAACAGGCGATGTAATAGCGGGCCAAAGAACGGAAATAGGGAGGAGGGCTCTGTAACTTATTCTTCCGTCCTCTGACCCTTCCACATTCCCGTTTTGGCCAGATGGGCGCAACCTCGAGGGCCGCCCCTTATCTCCAAGCCACGTATATATGTTAAAAGTTCTTTGCCCGTAAACTATCCGATACCGCCGCCCCCTCGGGCATACCTCACCACACCCTCCCCTCCTCTCCTTTCTTTTCATGCGCCTCCATCTCCGAATTCATCGATACCTTCTCCCCGTTGCCCTCCTTCCTCTTCAGTCGCCGAGGTATTCGTTATCAGAATAGTCATATTCTGTTATGGCCGGTTTGGGTTGGGCGCTTGGGCGCTGTTTTTCCATTATTACCGTAACATATATTGGTTTAAACATGGGTCGGAAATATGAACTCCCACTTCATTTGGTACGTAATTTTCCAAGGAGGGGGAGGGGGGTCCAGTAAAAATAGCGGAGGGTACTACCCTGTTCTGCCTAAGATGCTTCAGTAAATGAAACAGCCGCCCCTGCTATCGTTTTTCCAAACCCCGCGGTCTATTATAAAGCCCGTGTATCGCCCCCCCTCCCCGCGTTGCTCAACTCAACTCTGGCATTTATATTTTCAATGGTATTTAAATTCAGCTTTATGGATTTCGGTTCTATTTTTTTACTCGACTTTTACTATACATTATTATCCCCGTTCTTTATAAACCGGCACTGTAATTTATTATCGAGGGTTACCAAGTTTTTATTCCGCCGTTGGTTATTCGACACATTTGTATTGGCTCTGCTCCGTTATTTTAATTTGACCAGCAGTAGTGCCCACCTTTCTAAACCACTGGCTTTGGTCTATTTGCGGCACAACTTACATTGCTTGCCATTTATTCTTGACTGTCATTGTTAGGTCCACCTTGTGGCTTTATAGGTTTCCACACTCTGTGCCATCTCTTAAACGCCCCCCTCCATTCCTCCGTACTATTGATACTGAAATTGGTGTGGTTAAGTCGTTTCTACCCCAGAAAAAAAATACCCCAAATACGGTACTATGCGTGGGTGGGTTCTCCTTATGGTCCTTGCCCTGGGTGTTGGTTGCACTCGGGCTGAGCAGTCTGCGACTAAAACCGTCGTTGTCAAGGAAGTAGTCGTCGTTAAAAAAGTAGTCGCTACCAAAAAAGTACCTACCGTCAAAAAAATAGCCACCGTCCCAAAGACAAGCCCATCCGCCTCTAGTCGAACCACAGCCGCAGCCCCAGTTTCTACTCCAACTTCGACACCATCATCACTACCTGTCCTCAAAAAGTCCAAACCATCAGCGATTAATGGGGATAACATACTCAGTGAAGTCCATCTCTGTAAATTTTTACAGGTCTTCAACAAGTTTCGGGCGAGTCGGCGTCTGCCAGCAGCCGTGTCCGTATCCAGTTTAACCATGGTGGCCCAAACGACTGCCAACCGCATGGCCGAGGTGGGTAAACAGACCCACGACAACCCCGTTCCCCTGTTGTCGCGGTTGACTAATTCGGGAGCGAACGTGGGCTGGGCCAGCGAAAATATTCTGGATTACGGTCAAAACGAACAACAAGCGCTCGATGAATTTATCGGAAGTCCAGGTAAGTGTCTATAGATATACTGTGAAAACCTATTGCCATTACTGGTGTAGGCGCCTATATAACCGCGGATTGCTTAGGTGGCTCTGGCGCTAAAGGGTTTGAAGAGCGTGAACTATGATGAAGTCAATGTCACCTTATACGAGTTCAGACGGATTGAAATTCTCGCTTCAGCTATACTAAATATAAGTATGTATTTAATGCATTTGTCCATCGGTCCGGGACCACTCGCTGCCTTTCCTACCATGCTGTCCATTAGCTCATCTTAAGGCGATGGAAGATACCCGGTTAAATGCCATCGGATTCGCTGGCAACGGACCTAACATGTCCCTAGTCATGGCCCAAATCAAGGATTTGGAAGTACAGCCACAGCTAGCTTGCTAAGCCAAGTAAAATAATTCGCCCCCACCCGCCGTTTCCCTTTCGGTCCTAGGTGCTTGCGCTCGTCCGAAAAGGCGATGTCCGGTTCCAAATACCATCGCCGTTTTTTTAATATATATATATATATATATACCTGTACCGCCTAGCACTTCGTCTGGCCCGAAGTACATTGCGTTTAATCGAGTTTTAGTTTAGTCGAATTAATAGTGTATGATTAGAACCACGCCTAACTACCCCCGTTTATCTAATGCCTTGGCGAATAAAAAATATATATATTAAAAAATTATTTTAGTTTGATTGTTGTTGTTAATTCCTCCAGAAATCCAGAAAGGGATGCTCAAAAAGATATAGTCGTATACCCGCTGTTTTACGGACTAGGTCGTAAAGAATTGGTGGAAAACATTGCCGAAGTGACCCACCCTCCAATGTCGAAGAGTGCACCTGAGGGATATAAAATAGAGGGGGGGTATACAGCATCCCGACCGCCTGGCACGATAGTGGTGGCACACGGTCATATCTCGTACCTAAGTTGTAGCAAGCCATATAGAGGGGGGAGGAGTGGTCGGTAACTCCGACGGTGGCACATTGGTTAGACCAGAGTACAACCATCGCTATACACAAAGTGCCCTAAAAGGACCGACGTCGGAAACTAAAATGACGTACCCTATAGCCCCTCCCCCTAAGTGAGAGAGGCCAGCATGTGCTAATATTATTAACACCGGCGGAGTCTTTGTTATACCGAGTCATTTCGCTGGTTCATTTTTATGATTACAGTTGCGGATAGAGTGGTCCCGACTGGCGGCGACATTGCGAACAGAAAGGTCACCTTAGGCCGGATAAGTCATGTTTGATGTCCAGTTGACGATTATCTAATAAATAAATAAATAAAAGGGATGGGTCACCCATGATGTACGCAAGTCATTGTGGAGAGGGTAAATAGAAGGCAGTGGAAGCGGCATGCTTCTGTTATATTACCCCACTGCTGTTTTTGGCTCCCTACAACCAAGGGTAATACTGAAAGCGACAATAATGTAATTCACCCAACAGACCAATAGAAGTCCCCCCCCTTCCCATTGTAATCGCACATCCTCCTAAATAGTTTGCTAAGCGCACCCCGTTTTTTCATGGATGTGTAGGTAAGATGGTCCGGGTATTATCTAACCATCTAAACATGAAGCGGTAAATCAACCTCCAATGAAATAGGCACCTGCGCCATCGTTCTATTGGAATATTCAGCCGTTTGATCGCCATAAGATTGAAAAATATAGCACAATTCCCCCCACCCGATTTTCCCAGTAACTATCGTAGGCTTTTATTTATAATTTCATTAGGGCCATGTTTCTTCTCCAAGGGAAGCCCACTGGGAACCAATGGTACCGGTGTATGGAGAAAATGGGCTATTATGGTGTGACTCAGTGGTCTATTAGAGGGGCGGGTGTGATAACATTAGCGGGGGGTGAATCTCTCTTAAGGTTACGCATACTAGTGTAATGCGTGTTCTATACGTCCAGAGATCGTCGTCGACCAGGCGCCCTATTTTGGGGGGTTCTTTCAGTTAGTAGTTGTGGAAGAACTGTGGCCGAGTGGTCTGTGGCTCACATACCTGGCTTACACACCATGGGGGAAGAGTATCGGATAACTATAGCTATTCGGAGGCCAGCGTATATAGAGTTTTTACAGTGACCCCCCCACGTTTTCCATGGTGCAAGCGAACCCCCCGGCTGAGGCTGAAATTTCTTTTCGGTAACATAGCCATACAGCTAATAGGAGAGTTAGTTATAGCAGGGCCCAGACCCCGGTACTACTACTGACATGGTCGTTTTTAGAGAAGATAAAGAAAAGATGGAAGGCAAGGAGGAGGAGGGATGGGTATAACGCATTATCGGGCTTTGCTTTAACAGGCGAAGAAGCCATCATCGGCAGGAGTGGTGGCATTGAATTACCCCATTAGGTAGTAAGACCTAAGTAGCCGATTGGACATACCGCCCAACAATGGGCGACCAATACCATAGAATTACTAGGGTTTATATATTATAACATGGTGGTGGTGGTATTAATTAGATAGAAGGCTAGTATAGTAGTCCCAGAAGGGCCTGGGGGGTGTGGCAGCAGTGGGCGGCGCATTTATCAACGCCAATGCGGTGGGATGCATATAAAGAGAGAGAGAGAGAGAGAGAGAGAAACTATAGATGGTGAAATAAATAATCCCATCAAAGTGGCTGGTTGGCTATGGCGTCGTCTCTCTTCTCCACTGCTTTCAATTCCTCCCCACTTCCTTGGATTATTAGCCGTGGCGGGCTTGGCGCGCGCATATACGAATGCGGGGGGTTGTTATTCTGCTTCACTTGATCTCGGCCAATCATTGCATAAGTCCTCCCCCCCTGCAACCCATGTATGCGCATTGGTGGCCTTAATCCACACCTTTTCTACTCCAGGTAAGTGAAGTGCATATATCCCAAACCTCTCCAGCTTTTATGCTTGCCCCCATTCAGAATCGGCTTTTGTGCCTGCCCTGGCCGTAGATTCACAGAATATATGCGTGCATGTTTCTCCCACTACTAATACGACTAAGCTTGCCCCTTCTTTCTCTTGTCTCTCTCTCTCTCTCTCCTCGTTTTTCCTTATTCCCTTGCCCTCCTCCCCACCTCTCCTCTCTCTATTCCTATTTCGTCTGTATTCGCCGGTGTGTTCTCCGCGGTCTATAAAATACCCTTCCTATACTCTCCCCTCGTTGTTACACCCGAACCTTTTCCTTCCGAGTTGTGGTCCAATACCACTCCTTCCGTTCTCATTGACTACATTGCCACTGGCTGGTTCCCCTCCTTTCCTTTATATTCTCCTCATTGTCCGCCCTCTCCTTCGTAATTTGTCCCTTACTTTTCCCCGTCACTATCTTTCTCTTTCACTCCCATTAACTGCATTTAGACACCACTCCCTCCGTTTGTTTTTTCCTTGTCCTAGTTGCCTTTGATAGCCCTTCTTCTATCCAGTTGATTATTTTACACACCCACCCACTGCAGTCATTGACTTTAGTTGACTGGCTTCCCTGCCAACTGTCTGCGCCCTTCTCTTAGACGTATCCATTCACCACATTCCGTATTATCTCCACTTCAGCCCCACGCTGTGCATTGTACCACCAAAAGAACAGTCTCTTTAGAAGCAGCTCCAGTCATACACTAGGCTACCAACTTATCCGTACCTTGTTGTAACTAACTGCTTGTTTACACGCCCTTGAGTATCCTCTTCTCCTTCGTCCTGCCAAACAGCTGGTCTGTTTAGCCCCCTTCCTCCTCCCCTAGTACTTTGTTTCTCTATACCTTTTTTCTATTATTAGCCTGGTTCGCTATTGTTCCTGGTATCACCACAGTCCCCGACTTCTCAGGAATAATTAGAGTTACCCTCGTCTCATTAGTGGTGGTTCCTGCGCCGCCTCTTCAGTTCCCTGCTGAATTCTCTCTTTGTTCACGCGGCTTGACTTTGGTGTCCCCTCACGTTCTAGTCCAGCCAAACCTGTACCCTCTCTCTCCCTCCTACTCCTGCCTTATAAATTCCCCCCTCACCATGTCCGAGTCGTATTTCCCCACCGTCAGCTATGCCCCGTCCATTAGTTCCCTGAAGGTCATCACGTTTTGGAAGCGGCTCCCGAGCCAAGAAATCTGGTTTCGCATTGCCGTGACCCCGACTGCGTCCCTGGAGACCCCGTCTCGGGGGTCCCGCATTTGGATTGACCCCAAGAAACCTAACCAACCTGTGGAGACCCAGCTGGACTCTGTTTACTGCATTCAGCGCACTTTCACCCACTTTCTGCACTTTTACAAACAATTCAGCGAAGAATTCGCTGATCGACGGGATATCCATCAGAGTCTTCCGCGGCTGGTTGATAGACGCTCTATGCTTATCAGCAAGGACAAGGATGCCCAGCGTAAATCCGAGCTCCTTGACCAACTCTTTGTACGTTTACTCCAGTGGCCCACCCAAGTTAGCACATCCAAGACAATTGCCGAGTTTTTCGGCGTCTGGTACTGCGATGTGGATAATATGGGTAACTATTCTCACATTCCTACGCCTAATGGTTGCCTCCCGACGATCCAGTACCCCGCTGCCGGCACGGAGGAGCGTTCCCTGTCCTCCCTCCAGGCCAATGGTCCCCGGTCTTCCCTCAAAAGCATTCCCTATCTAAACCACACCAAATCCTACCCCGATTTGAAATCATCCGGTAAAGCCCCGGCCGCTGGTGCTCCCGCCCCAATCCTTCGGCCTCATCGATCCTCCAATAATCTGCGCCAACTACCGAATGGCGGAGCTGAACAAGTGGCCGCTGCTAGCCCCCGGCGTAGTCGATCCATGCCCTCTCGACCCGGCTTGTCACCTGCCAGCAAGTCCCCCCAGAAACCCGTCCCTACTGGCTCAACCACCCTGAAATCGTCCAAGTCTCTGAGCAGTGGACTGCGCCGACTGGCCTCTACGACCCTCGCCCGGAAACTTACGCAGACCTTCAACAGCCGCAACCCTCCCCCTCCATCCGTGCCGGTTATCAAGAATGAATCAGCTGCCAACTCATCGAATGTACCCCTTCATTTAACGAGTCCGGATGTCTCTACTGATGTCCCGCAGGGATCGGAGAGTATCTCACACCCAGAACCCAAGGCCCTGCCCGAAACTTCAACTGTTGACTACTATGATAATTCACCTACAGAACTTCCGCTTGTGTCTGCCTCGGAATCTGCTCCTCTCCCTAGGATCCCGTCGGTCCTTTTTTCGTCATCGCTTGGCAACCTGCACGATCTTCAACAACAGCTGGATGGTATTCAAGTGCCTTCTACCGCGTCTCCGCTAGTTGAACCCGTGTCCGAACCCGAGCCTGTGCCCGAGTCCCCACCCCCATCTCCGGCCCCAGTGATTCGCCATGGTCGCCTGGCCAATATGCAGCGTGCTAACACTACCAGCAAAATCCAAGGCCGGGCTAAAGCGGCCCGGCTACAGAGAATCAAACTAGGCCTACTGGGCAGGTCTGATGGCAGCGATAGTGACAATGGCGGCGCCTCTGACCGCTCGGCTCCCCCCACCCCACCCCCGCCCTTTAGTCAACTGCGCCGGAACCACACTACGTTGGGTCGCATGACTGGCGCCAATAGCCGACATGGTGTGGTGGCTTCTCCAACCGATTCAACCTCCACGCTTAACCGGTCCCTCTCCTCGAACGATCGGGCCAACAATACGGTTCAGACCAGGATTTACCTTAACGGTACCATTCTGGTGACTATTCCCCTGCTGCGCTCCGAACTGACCAAGCCCGCTTCCCCACGGGCCCGCCAGGCCGCTCGTTCCACTTCCGTGGAATTTAGCCGCATCTATACCTCTATCTTGCGCCATCTCCACGCTCTAGGGGGTCCCAAGGCGGCCCAAGCTTCACAGCAGATCCAGTCTTTCGTACTTGTGTATGATACTCCCGTAGGCCGGGCAGTGGCTCGTTCCGAGGAAGAGATCGTCCGCGCTATCCAGAGTGGCCCCCGTCAAATCTCCTGCCATGTTATTGATCAGGCTGACTTCCGCTTGGAGGATGCAATCGCTCTCAGCGAAGCCCAAAGCCCCTCGGCGGCCTCGGATCATGCCACCCAGTTTCTACCTGGGCTGAATTCCCCTCAGCTACCTCCTATGCCTATTTCCAGCGGACCATCAAGTCCGGCTAATCTTAACACTGCTAGACCCGTAGCCCCGTCTCCTGCAGCCACTGATGCCCCACTGGGCAACCTGTCTCGCACCCCCAGTCACGACCGACTGGCGGCAGCGACAAATGCCCCTCAGCGTCCACCTCGCCGGGATTTGACCAATGGTCGCCGGACGGGCGGTCCGCGTCTTCCCATGAATAAAGCCACAGCGACCGTGCGGGCCACTCCTAACCCTAAACATCTGGTCCTCAATTCCCCACCTCAAATTAAGGACCTTTTGTCCCAATCCCCGTCCACCTTTCCCCAGGAACTTGGGGTTGCCACACCTACCTTCGGCCGAATGGAAGCCGAGGCGATGTTGATTCAGCAGCAGCACTCGAATGAAGCTGGAGCCAACCCCGTCGCCCCGCTTACTTCCAATCTGCCGCAGTTTTCCGACTTTACTTCCACAGCCAGTGGGGGTTCCGACTACTTGCATAGCAGTAATGAATCTATCCACAACTACACCGCCGTCAATTCCAACGACAACGGCAATGCTTCGTCGTTGACCACCTCCCACAGTCTCGTCCGCCCCAAGAGACCTTCCGCTCTCAACCAAATGGCCGAGGAGGACCCTACTCCGCAGACTAAAGGTAATCGGACCACAATGGGGCTTCAGGTCATGGACTCTCCCGCCCTCCCTACTCCATTCGAGATGTCGGCCTATAAATTTGAGTCCGAATCGCTGGCGGATACACTCTCCCCCATTTCCCCCGCCACTCCCCTTGGTTCCACTGATTCAACCGCTTCGGCTCCTCCGGCCATGCGTCGCCACCCGACGCTCTCCAAATCCAATTTTGTGATGCGCCATCGTTACATTAACCGTCTCCATGCCCATACCGACGCTCCCAACGCGGCCCACAATACCAAGAATCGCCTAATCAATGCCAATACGCTCCATCTCAAGGTTATATTGAACCACGAGACCCGAATTCTCATTGCGATTCCACGCACTGCTGTATTCAGTGTGCTTTGGGATAAGGTGATTACTAAATTCAGTAAGGCCGGGGTGGCGTCATTGGCCCAACTTAAAACCATGACCCTCATGTATATCTGGGACGATCGGTTCGAAGTGGTCAACAATAACACGTCGTGGCGCGAAGCTCTGAGTTTGGTGGATAATCTCTACCATCAATCACCGGTGGATCAATCGGCACCGCCCACTCCCGCTGCCGTCGACGACGTACCAGTCGCCCAACCGTCAACCACTGCCAATTCCACTTATACGGATGCTGCTCTGTCGCCTTCCAAGTCATTCAGCTCCCTGCCATCCGCTCTGTCCCGGAGCTCCTCAACCCTGTTTGGGCGCCGTCGTAAGGGCCGTACGCCTACGACCGGACCCAAGAACTCTGCCTTGGATATTTCCCAATACCAATCAATCGTCCCGAGGAGGGGGCGCTCCTCCTCCTCAACGAACAACTCCGCACCTTCCACCGATCAGGGCTTTGAGTCAGTTGGTAAATTAGTGCTTTACTTGGTTCCCAGTGAGATGTTGGTCCAGTCTGGTCGCAAGGCCATGTTCATGAATATCCCCGCTCAATTGATGGATTCAGCCATTGAGGCTTCCTCACTGGGCGATACCCCCCGGGGAGCCATGATATTCGAGAATAACTACCCTCGTAATGTCATGTCACCCGCTGGTGCCGAGTCCCAGCCTACCCCGACCTCCGCCGGTTATACCAACGACGCATCGCGAGTGGCACCTTATGCGACCACGAATGGCATAGAAGAGGGAGGATCCTCCCATCATTACGAGGAGGCATCGACTTCTTATTTCCCGTTGCAACACGCTGCTTCACCCTTAGGTCCGCGGACGGCCGGTAGCAGTAGTGGTCATCTACCAGGCATTTATTCGTGTTAGATGGAGGACAACCCACTGTGTAATTTAGCCGAGTATCGTCAGCTCTGACTATTTACCAGTGTCTATTAGAATTGGATTATAAGTATATTTTTATATTATTGTTAAAAAAGTCTATGAAAATACCCTTTGGTGTTTAAGGATTTGTTTTAAACAACGACAAAAAAAAACAATCGATTTTGATACATTTGCTATGCTCGTATCCCGTAAACCAACCAATCCCTGATGATTTGAGCTCATCATTGAATTATGTTAAAAACCATTAGGTTCTGTACTATGCCTTTATTATTATCCCTCAACGTGTATTTCGATATTCACTATCCTCAATTTTCATTAGTATATTCTCACCCTGAACTAGACTGTCGCAAATGGCTCATCCAACCTTGGTAACCCTTTGTCGAGCGTTTCCCCCTGCAAAACCCCATTTACATCGTTACATACCGGCATTTAAGCATAATTATATTACCTTGCTCATCCTTATTTACAATGCGTAGAGTCATTTTTTTTACCACCCTTGATCATCAATCGATTAGGCCCAACCTAACCCCCGAACTCCGGCATGTTTTCAGTTTCTGTTCAATAAAATTGTTATTACACCATATGGGAGAGGTTCAACCAAGCTGTATAACAAAAAATCCGTTGATTGAAGTGAATATTACTGGTTGAAAATAAATATCCCATATATTATCCTATACACGTATCATTTAAAACCTTATACAGCTGGGCCGCATTTCACCCATATCAAACCTACCTGGTCATTTCACAGTTTCTTCCCTAAAAAAGGGGACTGTAATCTTACTTAAAAATCGAATATTCCAATTATTTACAAAACGCTTCAATAAATATTTTTTTGAATAAGGTTGGCTGTTTTACTTTCCACCGACGGTGGCGGAGATGTCGGAATAGTGCTTTGTTAAAGCAATAGCAACCCCTCCGTCATATCGACATTAACAATTCCAGAAATAATCTTACAAGGTAAAATCGATAAAGGTAGACTTCGCTCAGCCCTACATTTTGCAGCAATACATTTGTGTTGTAACCCACACCTCGAGAGTAGGATATATACGAATGTATGAAATTTGGCCAGATTGTAAAAGTTTTTGGACGATAAATGTATGGGAAGATAGAATGAGGCTCATATTTAGCCTGCTGTTTTTGCCACATTCTGCGGAGTTTTTGTTATACAATCTGATTCAATCTCTTATATATAAGGTTTTCCGGATGAAAATTAAATTAATGTTTACGCGTTGAGCGGAGGTTGCGCTAGTGGATTCAAAGAATCTAGCCATCCTTAGAAATCTTTGAAACCAAACATAACCTACCTACCTATTACTACCAACACAGCAAACTATTATACTGGTATTGAAGCATAATGCAGGGGAGGGTCATATAAGCTGGTTGCTATGGCACGGGTGAATGAGAATATATATCGGGTAAAGAACGGTCTACAAGGCCAGCCAGCAATGAATTGAATGGTTACCGTTGGTTACTAATGGCGGAGAAGTCTTTTCTCAAAGGAGCACACTCTTGATATTTATTTCCTATCAAGTAGATTGGCGGCTTCACCGCCGTCCTTGTCCATCAGTGAGATATAATCATCTATCGTATTGAGTTGGCGCGTACTATACTAGCTGAGCGAGCTTGCCTTTAGTTATTGGGCATCAATTGAATTGTGAGTTGATTTCCAAGGTGCTCCTGAATGAGGGCTTCACCAGGCATCCTTCAAATGCTATTAACGTTGATCATAGAGCCCTCGGCAATAACACCCCCATTGTATGATGGTGGCCAGGTGGGGTGTTTTCATTTATGAATTTTGTAGGATATTTCAATTTTTAATCAAACGGTGGCTTTTCCATGAATAATAGCAATCATGGTGATTGCCATTCATCATTAATTTTCCAATGGCTGGACTGCTTTAAACCTAACTGATTGTACAATGCATTCGGATATTGGATATTCCCCAGGGGAAGGTATAAAAGCGGACCACTTCGACTTTGGTAATAACTATATCGCATCATTTGTACATCTCACTTTCTAGTTTGTTGTCAGTAAATCGACCATTCTCTAGCTATTCCCGTTTAACCTATCCAAAGCAAGATCGAACAACTGCCCAATCTCGTACGCCTTTAAAATTTCACTTTTTGAAACCTAATCCTATCGATCACTCTTTTCATTACTACACCTTATCCATTTGAGGTAAAAATTGTCCTATTTACTCCCCAATTATGCCCCATACGCCAGTTTTAAGAAACACAGCTCCCACGCAATCGGCCGGGTTGAAATTACTCAAATATGTATTCCACCCGGATCAAGCCAAAATAGGTAAAAAAATTCTAAGCTACTGCAACTATCAGGAAAAATGTAATGTAGGGATCCTTTGCCGCTCGCTGCACAAGCTAGTGGCGCCGGAGAAAGGGGGCCCCTATAGCCACCCCCCATCGGTTTCCTTGGCGGAAATCGATAAGAGGGCGGTCCTTTACCAAACGTTCATACGCCAGTACCCCGACACCCTGCAGACCCTGCGCTTTAATATTACCGATGAACAGGCATTCAAGTTCGAGTGGGAGGAAATGTGCAAACGCCACACCCACATCTTGTATAAAGTCAACCATTGGAAGAACCTCGCCTTTAGCATGAAGTCCCTTGCTCCGTGCTGGCCCCTGATCATGCGCAAGCTCGCTAAAATCCTGCCCTGTCGGTTAAATTCCCGCACCCTGTACATCAACACGACCACCCACTGTCCCGACGGCGACGGAGAAGGGAGCAGAATCGAAAATTTGGACTGGCTGGGTCACCTCTACCACCATTCCCCCCAGGTGCCCGAGTTCCTAGGCCATATTACCAGGCTTATCTTCATATGTCGGACCTCCATCGATTCGACCTGGATATACCGGTTTTTGGCGCCATTTAAAAATTTAAAATGCCTAGAACTGAATATCCCGATGATTGATGATGACTTTGCCCAGGTGATTCAGCAACACTGGTCCAGTCTCACTTCGCTAAGACTGAACAGTGATTATTGGGCTAATCCAGTAATACTCGACCCCCAGCAGGGTGTTTTTAGAAACTTGACGGCCCTCAATCTGGGGCTGAAAGTTGAGAAGGGGCAACAGGTGAATTTAGGGGTCCTCAACCCCACTAGCTACCCCCATTTAAGGCGCCTGTGCTTGTGCACCACTCTTACCAAAATGGGTCAACTACAACACCCCGTGATTATGGATGGAGTGTCCGAGGGTTTCCGTCAGTTCATCAGGCAGAGCTGGCCCCAGTTGAAATCCCTAACACTCTGCCATATCTACTTGGATGGTCAAATGGCGGACCTGCTGGCAAAAAATGCCCCCAATCTACGTCACTTACGCATTATGAGTTGCCCTTCCATGGGTGATTTGTGTACCCAATGGCTGTCCAAATGTACTAATTTGCGCAATCTGGTGCTTAGTTTCACTGATAGCGAGGAGCTGGAGAGACTTGTGATAAATGGACTTTATAGTGAAACATTGACATTTCTCTGTATTATGACCTGTCATAATATATTGGACCCCTCCCGTTTGAAGATTCGATTACCCAGTCTCGTAAGGGTGCTTTACAGAGCCTCAATCAACCATAATAATCTATATTCTAAGCCAAATTTTGTCGAGGCTGTATGTATGAAATTGGGGCTTTAGCTTCAATAACTCAAGAACTTGAATAGTTAATATTTAGTGGTGGTTTATCATTCTAACTTGTTTTTTTCACTAGTAAACTAGTGGACTATATATATATAAGATTTTAATTTCTTTCTTATTAAATTTACAATTGTATAGTGCCAGAAGCTAGAGGGGATCACATCCAAAGGGAGTCAAATATGCCCAGCATGGGCTAAAATATTAGTAAATATTAGAATATTTGTCCAGGGTGAGTATTAGAAAATTTTATGAAATAAAAGGGTGTGAAGGGTACTCCATAAATAACAGCATTATATAAAATGAATAAGATGAATAGAAAAGGGTGTATTAACCTCTTTGTGTACCTCACCCATTGGTTTGTCAATTCAACATGATGGCTAAAACTAGGCAATACTGGGATCATTAGAAATGATATTTGTAAAAATAATGGTTTTATCATTATTTGAAGTTTCCAAGTTATTTTTCCTAAATAAAATATTGTTGATCTAGTGTATTCATCAATTACTATGAACAGCTGATTTCCCACATTGAATTATATTATCAGCACTCAGGACAGTTACCTCTATATAATTGCATCACAAGCTATAGGCATTGGCACAGCTTTTTATGCTGAGAAGACTAAGGGCATAGACCCAGAACTAATATAATTTTTCTGGGAAATACTACTAATAAATATGATGAAAGTATATAATAATGAATAGTGAATATAGTTATACTGAATAGGGGAATAAATAAGTGTGAACTACCAAAGGGAGGTAATTCAATCCCCACACCCTATTAAGAGAATATAGTGATGTTAGCTACTAAAGCCCCAACTGAGGAGATAATAGTGATTACCTTAGTTATTAAGTACTGTAATAATTTAAATGCATCCCCAGTGTAAAGAACTGAACTCAAATCCTTAAAAACTGAACTTTATTTGAAAAGATAGATAATAAAAGGGAAAGGTGATG
>JANBQC010000283.1:0-34728 GCA_027576995.1 Dimargaris cristalligena
ATCACCTTTCCCTTTTATTATCTATCTTTTCAAATAAAGTTCAGTTTTCAAGGATTTGATTTCAGTTCTTTACACCCATGGAAGGAGAAAACCATACCTGCCCATGGCAGTACATCATCTGGCACTTATTACAGAAAGCCACCACCACCCCTCTTGATTCTGAAACCCCATATCATTTAAGCAAGGTTATGGACTTCTATACGCATACTCTGAATGCTGCTCTGACTACCAATATTGAGGCTATACAATGCATGAAACCTGTCATTGCCTGCTTTGCACTCACCCTAACTGCCTAATTGTTTTCCGAGCAATTCAGAGATGAAGATAGTGAAGAAACCGTGAAGGCTTTCAATGATGTGATCACATTCTTTAATGAAAGGGTGGATTGGCAAGGTGAAGCTGAACTTGTAGGCATAGACACTGTTGAGGAATAATATGTCGAAGTTGCCCAGGGCTAATAACCTGGACCACCATAACGAAGTGCATAGCCCCGTCTCTAGACCGGACTGCGGCGAAGGCCATCGATGTAGAAAATAGGAGCGGCCACTCGACTCGCACTCCTACTCTACCTGAACCTTTAAATCCTCCAGTATAAAAGGAAGGATGTTCTCAACGATACAGTATCCCTCAGATGACTCGCACCTCTATTGTACTCCCATTAACAAAATCTAGTCAAGGATGGTCACGTGTTTTTACGATTCTTTTAAGCGTAAATATTTAGAACACCGGGCTACTTGGCGAATAATGATGGGTTCTATCGATTTAGCTCTTAGTCGCCAGCTTATGTGGTATTCTTATTCTCATACAAAATTATCTTCAGCAATGGCCAGCACAGACTTATCTATTGACCTTGTCCATTTAACCTTCGCTAATAGTCTCTTACCCTCTTTCCCTGCCTCACTAAACATTCAGCCGTTTCCTTTGTATAGTGCTATTTCTATCGGCTAACTAGCCTATATGAGGCGCCATTGTGACTGAACACCTCACCCGATTTACTTATCCCCTCTCTCTTACTCGCCCCCGTGCCCTCGACATGTCGAGCATTTCCCGAACATCTGTACCCATGGTCGCCTTGGTGGCTGTAGTGGTCGTGGCTATTTCCACTACCTACGGGTTCTATGCTGTGTTCCGACCCACCGGTGGCCGAAGTCATAAGGCAGGTACCGCCCAGCGCCACAGGAAACGGTCCAAGAAACCGACCAGAAGCGTACCAAAGGCCAAACCCGAGGTTAACCAAGCTAGTCCCCCAACGTCAGCAACTCGCTCTACCCCACTTAGTAAGTTTATTTGCAATAGTTCATTGCTGGGCCAATGCAATGGGGTTGCTCGCTTGTACTTGTTTAAGACGTATACACCCGTGTCTTAAACGCCCGCAATATAGTAGAGAGGTCTCATACCAACCCCGATAGACTAAAATAGTTTCCCTGGTACCCCTTTTTTTGCGTGATGCTATCAGACCTTTACCCGCCAGGGCTCAACAATTGCGGTAACACCTGCTTTATGAACTCTGTCCTCCAGGTAATTGTTAATCGATGCCCTACTCAACTGTCGTTAAATCATGGGCGAACCCTTGGGCCACCTAATATACCCGCTTCCTATTTCTTATACTTGCCAATAATATGATGTTTGTACAATCCAACCCCATACCAGGCCTTCGCCGCATTACCGGACCTTTATGTTTACCTATGCGTATTCCACTGGCTGAAGGAATGTGAGACGGCGTCAAAATATACAACTGGTTCGATGACCTTCACAGCCGATTCGCTAATTAACATTCGCTCCACGGGCTCTTGGAAGAACGGTGGTATAGTTGAAGCACTCCTTCTAACTATGGCAAGTAAGTAACCTATATTCTGTTATAAACACATCTTTTTATATGCCAAGTATACGGTTGAGCCTCGAATGCCAATTGTATGGGATGGTTATGTAGCATCGGGGTTGTAGCCCATTTCGAACAGTTGGCCGAGTGATAAACTAATGGCGATTTATTGATATACCCCCTAATTGAATTACGCCTGCCGGTTTGTAGAACTTCAGCGGCCCAGTCGGCATCGAACATCCTTCGTACCCCATCAGATGCTAGCATCATTGAGTAAATCAGCGGCATGGGTCTCAAGCCGACAGCAACAGGTAGGTTATTAGTTTGATTTATATGGGGGTGCCAGTGTACTATAATAGGAATGAATTAGTATAGTTTGGGGAGATCAAGACATACTCAACATCATTCTAATTTGGCCCACTCTGCCTATTCTCTAACCGCATAACCCGTACTTCTTCACTGATGTTAAATAGGACGCGCAAGAGCTTTTCCAGATATTGTCGACCAATATAGTCTACACTCCACCGCCAAATGAACTACCCTCATCCCTCCTGGATTTATCAGTATGGTTAGAGACTGCCTCCGAGCCCCAATCTACTACATCTTTGCGGGAAGGCTCGCTGCGACAGAGCCTGACAACCGCTGGATCTATAGACAGTCTCACTTCCCTGGTGAGCCCTACGGGTGCGCTAAAACGGTTGCGTAGCCCCTTTGTAGGTACCAGCGCCCAGCGCACGGCCTGTCTCCAGTGCGGGTATACGGCCGCCATCCGCCACTTTACATTCGATTCACTATCGTTCCACCTTCCCCTCCAAACCAGACAGAGCCTATTGGAATGTCTGTTAACTTATACCCACCTCGACACGATTGACGATTTTAATTGCCAGCGGTGTTCAGTCTCGAAAACCCTGGCCCAGTTAGAGGAACAGATCCTTACGGAAAGTTCCGCCGCGGACGCTCGCCGGTTAGATCGCACGGGAACTAAAGGACGCCGCCAGGGCGTTGCCAAAGCCCACCTCGCCAAATTACAAAAGGAGCGGGATACTCTTCTGCGGGCATTGGCGGAGAATAACTTGGAGGATGCCTCAATGGAGAGTAAGTAGATAATTATTAAATGGTGCCCCACTGTCGAAATGGAGGCGGTTACTCACTGTTAGAGCTACCAAGCATACCATGAGGGCTTCTTGGGCCTCGTCTTCTATACTTAGCTATTGGCCTATTGCGCAATACTTAAGCATAGGGCTAGGTGATCCCTGCATTATTGACCGATGATCCCGCCCAATCATTAAGACCAAGAGACTAAACCTCACATATTTTCTTTTGAACACCATTTTCCATGAACGTACCCCAAAGAAATCGATCTTCTGCGATCTGGAACGTCCCAGCGACCTACTCGGTGTACCAAGCAGATTATGTTTGCCCGGCCTCCACCAATTCTGTGTGTCCATTTTTCGCGCTCCATCTTTCACCCCTCGGGCCAAACTTTGAAAAATGATTGCCATGTAGATTTCCCCGAAATTCTGGATTTAACTCCTTTTGTAACAGGACAACTGGAAACCCAGCCCCGACAGCCTCTGACCAAGGCCCGGTGGGTGCCATCACCATCCACAACCGGCCCTGATGCGGCCACCAGTACTTTTCAATATCGCCTCCAGGCCGTCCTTGTTCACCGGGGAAGCCATTCGTCAGGGCACTTTATTACCTATCGACGGGCCCGAGTGGATCAGTCAGAACCCAATCCGGCCTTTTACTGGTCCCGTCTCACATTGGATACCCGGCGGGTTCTGGAAAACTGTGGGGTCCAGCTGGATGGGCCTGCGCCGTCGGATAATGTGCCAAGGGCGTCGGAACAATGGTTCCGCATCTCAGACGAAACGGTGGATCCCGTAGAGTTACCCCAGGTACTCGCGGCCGGAGATGCCTATATGTTATTCTACGAGCGTATTACACCCCAGGACATGCATTTGCGCTCCGTCTAGTCAGCCACTTTAGTTGGGTAACGGCATGGTGCTGTATGTGGATTGACCTACTATAAAATGTTAATAAAAAATACAAGCCAACTTATGTATATACAGTATACGTTTGAGGGCTATTGAGGCTGTGTCCGCGGTCTAGATGACAAGGCTTTCGTCGAGACCTGCATGGTGCAGCTACCCGGCCCTAATTGTAATTCTAGTAAATGGATAGAACCATTAATTTTATCCAACCTAGTTGATATAGGCATGGCTGTTTTAGTCGACGGGGTGACAGGTCAAAGAGGTAATAATAGCACCCCCTATTCTGATAGAGAGGGGATGTGCGATAACACAGTGTATTCATTATTATCTGATCACTTACTCAGGAAATACAACTCAAATGATTAATAAAATAAGACATGAAATGCTAAGCGCAGCGTAGAATTGGAAGGGTAATCCTGGCATATGTTGACTGCCAACGACTGAACTAATTGGCTATAACAGCTCCCTCATTCGGGCCAACTTCAAACACGACATTACCCTATATTAACTGGGCCAGCCCACCACAAAGGCCAAAGTGAGTCTGTTTTTGGTAGACTAAGGGGATCCGCATTTCCGCGCATGCCAATTTTTTAAAGACCAATATAAACCGTTGCGAATTAAATGGATTTTAGGCCAGCGCGGCACTTACACCTCAGTAGTATCTTCATCCAGTTGTCAAGTTAGACTCAGTTTGTAAATTTTTCTTCCTACAATTACCTCACTTTTTCCGCATTTAGCAATTCGGCTATATTAGGATATTATCGTTCTTGCATTACCCCTACAGGCATTGCTCTGACACCATCCCCATTCAGAATCTTTCCTCCCCTACCTTACGCGATTCCCTCGGAATTGGCACTCCCACTTCAGTATCCCCTTTTAGCGCACCTCTTGTTAATTGCCTAATGTACCCCGTTACGAAAGACTTTCTCGGAAAACCGGCGCCACCAAATTATGTGGCCGGCCTTGGGCGAGGGTAAGTACATGTTTTTTACTTGATGCACTGGGACCCCAGCCAAGACTACTCATTAGGGGGTATTATGGTCGGTCGAGTAATTGGAATATAGCAATTACCCATTGGCTACTTCTCCCATCGCCAGTGGGACCATTGGTTACAATTTGCCAGCTTAATGTTCTAAGATAACCCCCTTTCTCCCCGAACCTTCCCCCACTCTAAACTAGCCTTATCCTACTTTTGTATATGGCCCGTAAAATACCCCTCTACCTCCCAAACTACTATGATACAGGGCGGCTGGATTTACCACACGGTCCGATATTGGGCCAGCCCGTGAGGGGCCCAGCGACGCAGCAGCGGCAGGTGGCGCCCCCCCAGGGCGGCGGCGAGGCGATGGAGCCGCCGGCGATACCGGTGAGGGGGGCGGTGCGGACAGCAGCAGCCATCCCGGTATGAACCAAGATCCCGACAACGAAACCGGCCTATTCGCCAACCTTCCCTATGGCGAAGACGACGAGGAGGCGGATCGAATCTACGCCTCCATCGACGCCAAGATGGACGAACGGCGGAAACGTCGACGGGAGGACCGCGAACGGGTTGAGCTGGAGGAACTCCAAGTTCGTAAACCCAAAATCCACCAACAGTTCGCCGACCTTAAACAGCAGCTGGCCGATGTCAGCGTGGAAGAGTGGGCGAATCTGCCCGATGTGGGCGATTTGGTAGGTAAGCACCGCAGTAAGGGGCGCCTCAAGACCACCGACGACAGTACGCTCCGGTACACCCCCATTTCGGACTCGGCCCTGATGCGGGGCCAGCAAAGTGCCCATATGCTGGGCTCCATCGGACCCGAAGACGACGGGGCCCTTTCCACGATACCCTCAAGCCACACCCCACTGGACGGTACCCGGTCCAACCGAGTTGACCTGGTCGAAATGGGTCAGGCGCGAACCCAGGTGTTAAGTTTTCAACTCGACAAGGCTACCAGTGGTGGCACAGCGTCCGGCGTGGCTTCGGTTGATCCACGGGGCTACATCACCGGGCTGGACAGCATGGCCGGTGAGACCCGGGCCGGCGTGGCTAGCGATAAACAAACGAGGGCTCTCCTCCAGGCGCTAACGACCACCAACCCCCAGTACGCCCCCGGTTGGATTTCCGCGGCCCAATCCGAAGAACGGGCCGGTAAATTGAGCAAAGCGCGTTCCATTATTATGCAAGGCTGTGAGGCGTGTCCCCTCAAGGAGGAAATCTGGCTAGAGGCGGCCCGACTCCACCCGGGGAACCGAGCCAAAGCGATCCTGGCCGATGCGGTGCGGCGACTACCCCAGTCGGTTAACATTTGGCTCCAGGCCATGCGGCTAGAAAACGACCCGAATCTACAGCGGCAGGTCATCCGTAAGGCCCTTGAAATGGTGCCCAACTCCGTTAAACTATGGAAGACCGCCGTATCCCTCGAAGAAGACCCGGCCAACGCCCGGGTGCTGCTGGCCCGGGCCGTCGAGTTAGTGCCCCTGGAGATTGAGCTCTGGCTGGCCCTGGCTCGCCTCGAATCCTACGACAACGCCCGTAAGGTGCTTAACCGGGCCCGCAAAGCGCTACCCACCAACCACGAGATTTGGCTCGCGGGGGCCAAATTAGAGGAACAGCAGGGCGACGACCAACACTCCGCCATGGTGGGGACCGTGGTGGACCGGGCGGTGCACTATTTTTCGGAAAAGGGCAGTATTTTGAAACGAGGGCAGTGGTTGGAGGAGGCGGAACGGTGCGAGAGTGAAGGGTTCCCTCTGACCAGCCAGGCCATTGTACGGGCCACGATGACACTCGATGTGGACCCGGAGGATCGGGAAACTACGTGGTTGGACGATGCCGAAAAAGCGGCCCAGCGGGGGGCGGTCACCACGGCGCGAGCCCTCTACGCCCATGCTACCCAGGCCTTTCCGGCCGAAGCCGAGGTATGGTTACAGGCGGCCTATCTGGAGAAACAACACGGCACGCCCGAATCCCTGGATGCGCTCCTGAAGCGGGCGGTCAAATACTGTCCGCACGACGAAATCTTCTGGCTCATGGGGGCCAAGGAGCAATGGCTGGCGGGTCACGTCGACGCTGCGCGCGAAATTTTGGGTCTGGCTTTTGACGCCAACCCCGACTCGGAACGGATTTGGTTGGCTGCGATCAAATTGGAAATGGAAAATCGGGAGTTTGAAAATGCGCGCCTGTTGTTGGCCAAGGCCCGCGAGCGAGCTAATACGGCGGCCATTTGGATGAAATCAGTACTACTGGAACGTATCACCGAAAAGCCCCAGGTCGCGCTGCAATTGCTTGATACGGCCCTGACGCGCTTCCCCACGTTCGCCAAGCTGTGGATGATGCAGGGGCAGATTTACGAAGCGTTGGGTCAGTCCGAACGGGCGCTGGAGAGTTACCGCCGGGGTACGTCGCAATGCCCTACGTCGGTCCCCCTTTGGTTACTGTTCGCCCGGTTAGAAGAGCACCGGGGAGTACCCGTGCGGGCCCGGGCCCTTTTGGAACGCGGCCGTTTGCTTAACCCCCAATCCGCGGATCTCTGGTTAGATGCTATCCGGCTCGAAGCCCGGCAGAGTGGCCCCACCGCCGCGGCCACCCGCTTGGTAGTTTCCAAGGCCCTGCAGGAATGCCCCTCCGCCGGCCAACTCTGGGCCGAGGCCATCTTTCTGGAACCCCGGCCGCAGCGCAAAACGCGTTCGGTAGATGCTATGAAGAAGTGCCACGACGACCCCCACTTGATGGCCGCGATTGCCCGACTCTTCTGGAGCGAACGCAAAAACGACAAGGCCCGGGTATGGTTCCAACGAGCCGCGCAGTTGAACGGCGATATCGGGGACACTTGGGCCTGGTGGTATAAATTCGAATCGGAGCAGGGTACCCCGGATAACGCCGATCAGGTCAGAGTGGCCTGTGCCAAAGCGGAACCCCACCACGGTGACCACTGGCAGCCTGTCGCGAAGGATATTGCTAATTTTGGGAAACCCGTGTCGGATATACTCCAGATGGTTGCCGATACGTTAACCCTCTAAATCTTATTAGATATATTCAAACAGGGGGGATAAGTCTTCAATCTCAAATTCAATGGGGTTTATTAATAAACTACAATGTAATACAGCCATTAGCGTGGACTTGGAGCACACCGCCAATGTGGCATAGCCAATCGAAGGGGTATGGGGTGGGCTGGCTCTGCCAATTTAGAGTATATGGACGTGTCCTTTAAATGTGGCTCAGGTTCAACTGTATTTAGAAGGGATCAAAAAGCAGAAGGCCGTTCCCTGCATCAACCAGGTCCTCAGCACTTAATTTCAGCAACACTGGAACCACGGCCGGACATGGTAAGGGTCTATCACTTCGACAATATAGCGAGTATCGGGAATCAAAAGGTTATACATGGCCCGATCGGTTGAGAAAGGCCGCCGGTGGGACCGGCCAGCCGTGGCTTGGGTATCCGAGGGAACCGGCAGGGGAACGGAGTGCCGGCGGCCCACCAACAGGGGAGACCGAACACTGGGCGGTTCGGGGCAGCTGTTGCGGTTACGGGGGGTTCTTCCTTCACCGGGTGTGGACGACAGTGGTCGCTCAGAAGGGGAGTGGGTGGCCGTTTCACAAAGGTGTTGCTGGTGGCAATGATGTTCCGCGGTGAACCACTCCGGCACATCCCGTAACGAAACGATACTGGAGCGGGAACTTTCGAAACTAATGGGGGAGTTGAGGCGTCGGGGCCAGGGACCAGGAATTTCGGTAGGACAGCTGCTTACTGTGGAGGAGAAGGACGATGTCCGAGACAGTCGCCGGGGAGGGCCCGTTGGGACGTCGTCATTCGATTCCAGCGGGTGGTGGTGGTGATGGGGGTCGCTACCCGGGCCCTCCTCAACGACCGTCGCCGCTGGATCCAATGCCAGTGCAGTGACCAGTCCCTGGATGTCCACTGGAGTGGTGGTGGGATGAATACCCGGGGCCGTGGGAATGGTTGGGTCAGAGGAAACTGGTGGTAGTAGTGGCCCACCCGCCTGTCCCGGCTGGACGGGTCTGCGGGGCGAGGTAGGGGATTGCTTCCACCGTTGAAGTAGGGATTGGATATGGGTGGTCCGGGTAATATCGTAGCGATTTACCAGCACCGGGGGCCGGTCCGCCAAATCCAACGGGCCCATGCGGCCGTCACGCAAGACGCGTATGATGTTCCACGCCTGGCCTTTCATGACGGCCATCTGCCGGTTAAACATGGCCAGGTTGAAGCCCGGATCGATGCGGGCTAAATCTTTAAGTTCAGATATTGTTTGGTGCCACCAATGCGGGGAGGTGAGAAGGGGCAGGAAGTGGGCCCGGGACGCCGTACTGAAGGACGCGCCCACGAGGGATGAGGGCAGTGAAAGCCAAGCGTAGGGATAGGAGCGCCATTCATCAGGGTGTTTGAAGGGAAAGGCCAGGCCGTTGTCGATGGCGGCGATGTGAAGGTGGGGGTGTGTCGCATGAGGAGGGGGAACATCAAGTCCGGGATCCTGAAACGGGTTAGTGGCGGGGGATGCGGCTAAAGAGGCACCTGTGCCTAGTGGACCTGGGGAAGTACTGGACGGGCTGCACCCACCTGTGCAATACTTGATCATCCAATTATCCGCACCCCGGTCTGGATTATTACAAAAGATGCATAGAGTGATATCAGTAAGTAGTTGTCAAGGAAGTTGAGTCATTTTTGAAAAAGGCCACTATATGGTGTCGCCATTCACGAATGCAATTGAGTTTACCCTTATTAACAACAATTCATAGCATCGTTAAATAGATACTAACCTGTATTCCGAACGAGATAATCAAATAGGATGAGCTTCTCCAGTTCTTCGCGAAACTGCTGGCGAAGCTGGGGAGTCCATTGGAAAGGGTCGGCTACAGAGTGCGTAGAGGACTGATGCCGCAATTCGGACCAGGGTGGACCGGGGCGCTGGATTTGGTTGCGGAATCCCCTATCAGTGGGAGCGTTACCCGTACGCACTCCTTCCAGCACGGCATCATCATCGTCCTCGTCACTATCGTCCGGATGGCCCAGAATAAAGGATGATCCCGACGAAACCCGCCGTCCAATGCGATCAGGTAACAATGGGGCGGTTTCGGAAAGCCGGGATAGCCCCGTGTAGTTGGGCAGGGAGTGGGGCATGGCCCGGGTTGCTGAGCCAAAACTACCAGAGGGGTTCCGGAGAGGGGCGGTGGTGGGAGGGATAGGTAGGGAGGACATGGAGGCTACCGGGGGTTCAGCCACGTGGGAATGGGAGTGGGAGGAGGGGGCGGGAGTCCATGGGTGTTGCTGCAGGAACCGGGTCGCATCGGTGTAGCCCTCCAAAAATAGCTGGAAACTGCCCATTTTGGCGGGAAGGGGGCGGTGGCTACGCGTAGCCGCCCGGCGGTCCCGCGCGGAGTAGTGGAAAGTGGGGGCGGCCAAGAGGACAATTTCGGTACGGGGGACGATATTGAGGCCCAAACACTGGTCCACCAAAGACGCGGCGGACTCGGACAAATAACCGGAATTGGGAATCAAGCAACTCCGTCCGAAGAAGCAGGGGCACAGGTTACGGTGGAACCACTTAGTCCATTTGGGGTTTAGCTGGCCGTACGGCTCTTCATTCTTGGGTTTGAATACTCCGACTATGGTACCCGCTTGGTTACGGCAGAAATACGAGCCTGACGAACCCTGCGAGATGCGGTCGGGGTAGACTCCGTCACCAATGGCACCACGTACCTGGTGGATGTGTTGGGCGAACGCCTGGGCCGAGGTGGGTCTCCCGGTGGGACAGGTCGGGGGGGCATAGCCCTAGTTATCGAGAGGGAGGTGGTTGGAGATGCACGATTATATGGCCGGAGTTAGTGTGAATTAAACGGGGAGGGGTAAATTTTATTAGTGCCGGGCAGCCTTGCTCTCAGCCGGTCGGGAAGGGTTCCCTTATACTGAAGGCCTGCCGTGGAATTCAGGAGCCTATATGGCAGGTACTTCTACTTACATGGTCTAAACACCAGGCCAGCTCATCCCGAGGGAGCGGTTTAAACACGGAGTAGAACTGGGTGCGGCCGCGCGAGGCACGGGGCCGGCCTAGAAAGGAATGGCGCTTGGCAAATTGAATGGTTTTCTGAAAAGTGTCCGCGAGCCGGGACCGAGTGCGGCCTGCGCGAGGAGCCGAGGGCTCGGACAGACCCAATGACGGGAAGGGTACATTGGGCATGTTGGAAAGGACACGGCTATCGGGGAGTAAGTAAGAAGGAGTACTGAAACGGGGCCGACATGCAATGAGAAGCGAGGAACCCAATGCAGGTCATTTGTATAAGTCAGAAGGTTAGACAGGGTTAAGGGGGGTGCTGGGAGAAGAACAATAAGGGAAGAGAGGACTACGGTGCAATTATGGCTATAGCGTAATAAAGTCGACGCTAGTACTATGCATCGATTTCCTGTCTGCTGGTCAGCGGAGAGCGCCACACCACTGAGGGAAGGGATTGAGAAGACTGTACATCAGAAACCCCATACGCACCAAGTTCCTGGACGACCCTTGGTGGCCCGCAGGGTGAATGTCCCCGTTGACCGTACCAAGGCAGGGTTACCGTTTTACTTAGTAAAAGTACACGCCCCACAGCAGTTAACGTCCGCCAAGTCACTCCAAGAAGTGGGGTGCGAAGGCGGTAGTAACAACAGGGGCCCACAGCGGCTCTAGGCCATTGTGCCCCTGAGGCATTGTATCTGTTGAACACAAACATACCAACAAAAATCCAAATCCAAATACTACAACTTCAACCGCCTAACCCTTCCCCGTGCGGGTACTCACTGCTATCCATGCCATATCCCCGGTATCCGCTATAACGAGGCATCCGATATGTCTCTTCTGTGCTATTCGGAAAGTTCAGGGCGGAGAGAGAAGATCAGGCTATAAATGATTGTGTTCATTTTGCGAATATTAAACCGGGAGTAAATATTATGCTGGGATTAGATAATATAATAATGAATCTCGGCTATATACGCGGAATGCCCAACTGGCCGTAAGTTCTCCCCACATACACCTAATGCAGGAACGGAGTTAAGCTGGCCTTTCCCCTTTGGCTTTGCCATCTGACTCGACTGGGACAGGTCTCAGTCCATTCGAATGCCCTGCTCTACCCTTACCTGCTTGGATTCAACCGCATGCGCGTGCGCTTATGTAAGCGTAAGTTCTCCTCGCATCCTCTCTCATGCCTTCACTTTCAATTAACATTTCTCTCTCCTTTGCTTGACCCCCGCTCTCATGAATTTTTGGCCCCAGCTGGTGCTAACTTCGTTTTGCATTGGCTATCTAACCAGGCACCTCGATTTGATTACCATTGCCCAGGAAGTCGCCCACGAGTTCGCCAGCACATCGCACAAACCACTACTCCTACTGTGCTTCGCTGGTCTATGCGTCACATTCCTACTCATCGTAATCCCCCTCGAGCGTCTCGCCGAATTCGAACACCGAACGGTAAATACTCCCCCTACTCTCCTTTTATCCACCCGATAGACGGGGGTCACTCCGCCTTTGCCACAGGCCCGGACTATGCCAATCGAATGTGGACATTCAGCGAGGCTGCCACCCCGCCAGCCGATACCTTTTTTCCCCATCATTGTGCTAACCACGTATATCCACATCCCCCGTGATTTATTTCGCCGTGCTACTCCAGAGTTGCGACTATACTAACCATTCGTCGGCCAAAGAACAGTTAAAACGCCGCGGCAGTTTCTAATACCTAATTTCGGCCCTGCTCCGCCTTGGATCACACTTCTTCCCCGCCCCTTATATTATTATCCGTTACATGGCCGAGCCGGGCGTAACTCGGATCTTCTGGCCCGTTAACTGCGCCCTTGCACCCCTCCTCGCCGATGACCACCCGTATTGGATTATTGGCTGGGCAACTGGCCCCCACCTATTTTGTGTTTGCCAAATTGTACCGGGTCCCGACCTCGACGAGGTTGAAACTGGTCTACGAAAATTGAAGGGTCATTATTTCTTTTCCGATGCTTGTGTTGAGCCACCTCTAGTATTGGGCAGTATTAGCTCACCCACTACGAATTCCTCTAGAGCCAATCCGACTTCGTCGACACCATGGCCTTTAATTCTAGAAGTTGACCAGGCCGGCTCGTTTTACAGGTAGGACGCTGATCTATAGCAGCATGGATGAACCAACTAACCTTTCAGGCATATTCACCCCCATATGTAACCACCCGCTCTTAACCAACACTATATTATATTTTATTCTTAATGGATTGAAATACGATCCCGCCCCCAGAGCCCCGAGCCTTAAACAGCCCCGCCATGCGATACGCACCGAATACATCATGTTTGACCCCGACCAGGTCAATTTCTCCTTTCATCTTAGTATACAGCCCCTCGTATTAGATATCACCGCGGCAACAGACGGTTCCCTCACCCGTTCGGATGCCCCACCGCGCCACTCCCCGGCTAAGCGCGCCAACGAGGCCTATCTGAAACGCAGCCTCGGTTCATATTATCCGGCCCGACGGGAAGAAGTGCTGGCCCAAGTGATCAACCAGGTCAACGCCACCCAGACCGTACAGGGATTAATTCGGCACTACGTCCTGGAGACGCCAACCCCGTGGGCATCGCTCAGCTGGCTCAATTGGGTATGGGATCCCCTGCTCTACCCTCCCTTATCGGCGGGGCATGGGGATGAGGGCAACTCGGCTCAATCCCCTTCCGCCTTGCCACTGACGGAACAGCCGCTGCCCCCATGGCTACGGTTCACCCGGGCCGTCTATGCTCTAGGCACCCAACTGCTACTCTGCTTGCTGATCGGCCTCCGTCTTTTAACTGAGCTACTACTTCGAATCCTGAATTTTCGCTACCGCCGCTTCATGCTCAAGCAGTCCATGGCCATCGGACAACAGCTAGACTTACGCCTGCAGCAAATAACCAACATGCCCTTTCATTACATTATGCTGCGGCGCAAGTACTGGAATGACCCGTGTCGACGAACGGCCCTCTACATTAATTTTTACAACCACCTTTGGCTGATTGTCGGGGATGTATGTATTGGCCTATTCATCCACCATGCCCTGCTCACCTACGGCCCTTCGGTGGCCCAGATGCTGCATGACCGGGTCAACTACTACTCCGTCACCGCACTGGAATCCACCATTGCTTGGTTAATGGGTTGGCCCGCGGGGATGAAACTGAACCCGCAGCTGGATGAATTTTTGGGTGAGCTATTTTTATGGCTCATTCGGGTGTGGACTGTTATGATCCACCCGAGCCGAGCTACCACCACCCTACTAGTACGTATTATTGGGCGGTGCGGCTTCCTGGGCGCCTCGTTCCAGGTGGCCCTACTGTCGGACTACATATCTATCATGACCCTCCATATCTACTGGTTCTACGCCGTCGCCGCTCGCATCTACTTCTGGCAATTGAGCATCCTGCATTCGCTGCTCAACCTTTTCCGCGGCCGCCGGATCAATCCCCTGCGCTGCCGGGTGGACCCCTGCAACTTCGAGCTTGACCAGCTACTGTTAGGCACAATCATTCTCGCCCTCGTGTTTTTCTTATTCCCCACCATTGCTGTATACTATCTGACCTTTGCTGGCAGCCGGGTTGGCATCATCGTCGTGCAAGGCACTCTGGAAATGATCTTGGCCGCGCTTAACCACTTTCCCTTCTTCGCCCTCGTCCTGAGGCTAGCTTTACCCCGGCGGTTTCCCGGGGGAGTTCGAATGAGTTTGATGACCACCCCATCTTCTTTTTGGAAACCTCGCCACAAGTGGCTGAAGCAGCTGGATCGGTTGGCTCGCTGGGGCCGGTCCATATTCTACTCCGCCGGATCATCGGAGCCAGGGACCCGGACTGTCGTTTCACGGCATTGTCTAAGCCGCTATTTCGCACCAGGCTCGCCTTTTCCGGACGGATCGCGAGGGACCGGGGATAGCCCCCGTCTGCTAGGCTTTTTTGGCCGTTGGCCAACAACTGTAGTAAGCCCAGGCCACTCCCAACCGCCTCTCACCCGTCCAACTCGAGTATGCAGCCCCCTCGTCCCGGATGGGTCATCTAAACATCCCGCCGCACACCACCACTTGCCTACCGCGCCTGAATTAACATCTGCCGTACCCTCGACCGACTCCCATGATTTACCCCCGTCCCGCCAACCCGCTGTAGAAGTTTACCAATGTTCTCCGCCGGTCTCTACCGTTTACCTGGGAATCGAAACCAACCCCCTACCCATTTCGGGCGTGTTCTTCCAATACTTCCAGCTCTGGAAACAGTTGAGCAAACAGTACTTTTCGGCCTCTATTATGAAGGCCTTCTTCACGGGCGAACTTATCCGACCAGTGCCCCGTTTACAGTACTCCATGTTCCCCGACACTATCCCCAGCTTAGAAAGCATGTGGAAACTGATGATCAATAGCGGAGACAAGTCACCTTAGATCCCCATCCAGTTAATTCGAGTCAATGGATACTGCACATACGCTGTAGGGATGTGGAGATCCTCCTTTTTTTACATTTAGATATTTATTTTTTTGAAGTTTACCGTATTTTAATACACACTAGTTTGCATGATAATCTATTATCGAACCCAAGTGCTCCAATCATGGATACCCCAGTGTTTCTTAAATAATTCATTTTTATTGGCGGTTCCCATTTGCCTACTTTGGCGGTTGCTTCAGTACGTATGTGCTGGAGGCAACTGCGCTACCAAGGCCGCCTATCAAGTCTCGGCGAAGGGTGGGGGTAGTGTCTAGAGAGGCCTGACTCAATTAGTCACTGGTAGAGTGGTGTGGAGCAATTCTGGGGCCCATGGAATCATTGATTCTGTTAGCCAATCGGGTTATTTGTCCACCTTTTAACATTCCCGCTACCACTCCCTGTTCCCTGCAAAAATGATTTGGATTTGAACACCATTTTGAACAATGCTGATACCATTTGGGCCTCACGGATTAGGTTAGCCGACGGGATGTCCCTCTATTCACTTGGTGGAACATTCGAGACGTTTGTTACTGAGCTTACTTGCACCCCTCAACTTTCCACCAAAATGTTCACCAGGCACTAGTCTCACCATTATCATCACGGCCCTATGTGCACTGTTGCTGGGGTTGGGGATTCATGTGGAGAACTTCACCTCCTCTTTATCGCGACTTGAGGTTGACGAGGCTGCATTTCTACTCGCAGAACATGTACCACTCGTTGAGTTCGGCGTAACGATTGTGGGGGTGGGCATGGTTATTGTTTCGGACTGGTGAAAACCAGTAGACGACCATTACTCAATATATCAATATTATGGAAAAATACCGGAGTAGAAATACGCTAGGAAAAATTGATGAGAAAACCTAGAGGATAAAGCAAGGAGCCTCTTTGAAGCGGATAGGTGTTCAATTGCTTATAGTGGGCCGTGTCGCAGTACTTTGACTGTACCATCTTCGGAATGAAGTCGAATGATGCAGATGTACTGTTCCGATGGTTCTTTTTTCAAATGTCTATTTAACAGGTGGATACTTTTCAATTAGTCCTATGCAAAGCATCACATAGGTCGGGTGTGTTTAAGGGTGGGTACTAGAATGCCAAAACCCACAAACCGCCCATCCCAATTAATCTACAGCTGAATATACGTGCCTTTTCATCTTTTTCAGCTCTGTCAATAGGTCAAACAACTAGTCTTGCGGAATTATCGTATATAGGCAAGTGTTTAGGCCCAGCCTTTCACAAGCGTCTAGACCCTGACTCATTATACGTTGCTCTCCTCATCTCCATACATACTTCGGTGTATTGTTGGTATCCGGTGTTTTATTTTCTCAAGTCTAAAAAATGCCAATGTATCTTTGATTACGTCCTGATTTATAAGCCCGGGGCTAATTAGGTAATCCGACGGTTTCCATCAACATTAAGGGCCCCATGCACTAAAGTATATAGAGGTATCCCGATGAAAATACGGCCAGATTTTATTGACTGAAACTCATTGATGACGCCTAAAGAAGCGAGGTACATTATAATGTCCAAGGTATGCTACTGCATCTCTCCTCCTTGTACCTCTGCTATTTAATTTGATTTGGTCGAGTATTTGATGAATCCCTGTATCGCCAGGGCCCCTCTAGCCTGATGGTGACCCTGCTTGGCCACTGCGCCGCTATAATCAATCAAGTGTTCGTTTACAAGAGATCCCAGATGCACACATCGAGGCTCAGTCTGGCGATTAAACGAGGGCTTCTCATTCTAGGGTAATTGATTTCCATCATAGCCATTGTGGATGAATGTAAAGTGCGCAGAAGGGAGACTGCACCTTCCACGAATGGATTTATCTTCTAGGACTGACATTTTGGCCGCCATTGGGCACACCACAACGTTGTTGGTAACAGATTTTTAAGAGATGTCCAACCGTCCTGGGCATCTCCATCGGCTATAAAGGCCCAGCCAATTTCTCCCCCGGTGGTTTCCTCAGACCAATATCAACCATCACACTACCTATTCTATCTTGTACTACATCTATTGGCCCTTGTTCCACTCTCCGAACGCTTTTAACTAAGTCATCTCTAAATACATACATACACATCCCACCTCTACTCTCACCCATTAATACCATGGTCTGCCACCGCTCCAGCAAAATCACTCTCTGTGTCACCTCCTGTGACCAGTGGATCGGCTTCAGCTTCTGCTACGGGCTGTTGCATGGCAAGGCCCGCGACTGCATTGAGAAAATCTACTGTGGTGTGACCGACGAGAGCCGCGAGTGGGCCAAGATGCTCCGCAAAGAAGACCGTGTACACCTGTTCAAGTACAGCGAGGACCACAAGCAGGATATCGGCAAGTACTTCAAGGAGGCCGACGCCGTGGTCCTGGTGCCTGTCCACCAGCACCTCTCCCAGTCCGGCGAACAGCATGTCCCCAAGCTGTGGAAGTGTTTCCTGGAGTGCGCCAAGGAAGCCAACGTTCGCTGCTTGACCATGCTGTCGGTGCTTAATCTCGATAAGGCCGAGGGTCGTGGCCTCAAAATGCTCTGCCACATGGAAAAGATGTTCAAGGAGTGCGTTGAGAGTGGCAGACCTGAGCAACTGCTGCTGCACCGCCGTCGGATTCATGCCATGGTCCTCCGGATGGCCCTGCCCATGGAGCATTTGTACTTCTTCCAGGATAGTATCCAGGGTGAGAGCCAAATCCCCCTGCCGATTAAGGATCAGAAGTTTGCGCCCATGGCCATGTTTGACCTGGCCACTGGGTACATGTGTTTGGTGAGCAAGTACCTGAAGAAGCAGGGTGACCACCGTACTTCTGACATTCCTGATGTTGACAAGCACCAGGACTGGATGTCGGAGGGCAAGACCCACGTAATTTGTGTCACAGGCCCTGAGAAGGTGACCGGTGAGTGCATTGCCAAGGAGGCTGGCGACGCCCTGGGTACCAAGTTTGAGTTCAAGCATATTTCCATGGGTGAGCTCGAGCACTACTTCAAGGAACACGGTCAGCTGCACGAGGAAGAGATTGAGTGTATGCTGGAGATTTTCGAGCACATTAACAAGGGACGCATGGATGAAGTAACCAAGGACCTCGAGAAGATGCTGGGTCACAAGCCCAGTACCATCAAACAGTTTTTCCAGCACAATGAGAAGGATTTCAAGCCCCAGGAATAGACATATTCGGAGCTTGGGTGTCATCCAGCCTTGGGCATACCAGGCTTTGGCCACACTATATTACCATCCTACCTGCTAATGAGTTTGCATTCTAGCACCTTTTGCACAATTATCTATACCAATTTCCCTACAGTTTATTGCATGTAGCCTTGCTCATCCATTCCTGCCCTTTTATAGGGATATATCCGACAATAAATTCCGTGATTCTGAAAATTACATTCGTCTGCTTGCTAATGCTATAAGTGGAAGACAGGTTGAACCTGCGTAAATATCATATTACTGTGCCAAGTGCTCTGGGGGATCTCTGACGACAAGGGGGGCTCTAGTACACCGACTGGTTCCTGTTCCAGATGGTTCCTTAATTACAATTATTTGTCACTAATATGCAGGGAACTCTAGTGACTGTTGGGTTGTTGAGGAATATGTTCCTACGGGTTCTTTATCCTATCCTGTTTCACCCAATTATGTTAGTTTATTTTGCTATCATGAGATCATTTATGGTAGCCACTTATATTTCACCCCATCGAAATTACAGTTCAATAAAACTAACCACCTAGAGACACCTACTGTCCTCTGGCTGCTTTCTTCCTTTACTTCCAGTTTTATTTCCTTTACGTTCTTAATATTCCAACATGGGTATCTGTGTGTGTTGAATGGTGCATACCGAAAAATATGCACCTTACAGTATACACTTTCTGTCAACCTATAAATGTGGATCTGGTACATTAGTGGATGGCCACACTGCCCACGGCGACTGCTGTCTAACTATTTTCCGTGACCCTTGGTAACATACGTCGCGCCCATGGTGTATCATTATGATATCATAAATACAGGGAGAAGCAGACCGCCAAATGTTGATTGAGATTAGATCACCTCCCCTGCCGTTACTACTGTTACTGCTACTAAGGTCATCTCGGCCATTACACTTATTCCTTCTCTCTTGTCCGTACGCTGGCCTATTCAAAAATGTATGGCTGAGCTATATTCTTAAATATGCTTTCCAGAATATCATCACTTCCAACTATTTTATCTGGACAGACTCATGAAGGATATAAGGGATTCATCAGACGGTTTCTTCACCACCACTCCCCCAATCATACGGCCCTGCCTGAATTCTGGACCGCAGAGACTGGAAGTAGTGATGCCACTATCGATCATTCAAACGAGTAGGCGGCTATCAGGACCAAAATAAGGGCGTTGAACTGTGTGGGATCGTCAATGAATTTACGCATGCGCCCAAGCGGCATACCAACAAAAAGACCACTAGAGACTTGTATTATACTTGTGAGACATTTCTAGATTAGCGATCCTGAACAATAGGAGTGTGGTGAAAATATATACTTTCTTACGGTGGTCAGTGGCCAAATTATAAGTAGAAGGGTAAGAGCCGGAGCCATGCCTAGTACATGTGCCAACTCTGGATTGTATAGCGGAAATGTCCTGAATATAACTACCAGAATTTCGGGTGTATGGGACGAGTACCTTCCTACATTAGATCTGTGGCTCTACAGCGGCTTAGGCGGTCACAATCCATGACCTATGTGAGTGGACTATCCTTTAGGCCTATATACTCCGCAGTTAATAGCACTGTTAGAGTATTCACCAACACGGGAAATACATGTAACATTTATTACTAAGTATTATATTAACCACTATTGCTAACCGATGGGGGGTCCACCCTATCAATTAACCCGCTAGTCCAATTTCAATGTCATGCCAATGAAAAACAAAGTGTGCGGGGGATAAAGAGAGGGGGAGTTAATGGAACGTGATTGTAGTTAAGTTGGTGTGGAATTGTGAGACATTCGACCAAGCAATATGAGAATCAGTCGCTATAGAAGCAACCGGCGTTTCCTCGTTAGCTGAGCAGCGTTTTCACATGGCCTCGCCCCATCCCCTGGCCCCATAATATGAGTTACTTAATAGACCAATTCCCCCATTTGTCATTTTCTTTTTATAGCGCCTACTCATCAAAGCGGCCACTACTTTCGTAGCTAGAGCTCTTACAGAATATCTATTAACGGCGTCGGATATATTCTCTGATTTTGTTTGACATGTTTTACATATGCATTGACTTAGTATATTAACGCCATTTAGTGATACTCTGCTGTGAATATTTAAACGAGCCATTAGTCCCATTTGAACCATATATCCTGCCTGAACCACTGACTACCCTGAAAACTGAGGACATATTGCGGTACTATAACAGGCCACTTGGTTAATAGTGTAGCTAACGTTGTAACCGGCAGGATATGTGGATATACTCCCATTGGCTGCTATCGTAACCAACGACTCCTACCTCCTCTTAGTTCTTGGAGATTCCTATTGTTAGTTACTCACCCATCAATAAAAATATACACCGAGACGAATTTCCCCTTTACTGGTCCTATTGGCACGGAACTCTACTTCGAATCTAAAACATTAGATAATCCACAAAGATAGGAGAAGACTGGCTATTTGTTTGTACGATTGATGGCTATGGTTCTAAGAATTATTGTCAATGTCGGTGGGTTTTATTACAATTGCAGTATGTTCCTTCAACCGCAAAGCTCTTGCGATCGACTAATAAATTATATGCAGCCAAATACATATAGCTTATTGTAAATCAAAGAGTTCTTGTCGTATTCATGTCTATATGGGTTCGACTGAGATCAATTCCATTCGGGTGACTTTCAAAAGGGGGTCGTTCTTCTTATTAATGTAATATCTGCCAGACACCTGGCGTGGATGGCCGAGGCGGTTACTATTGGACTGGTCAACGCACTAACTTGGCATGTTACAGTTCCTTACGCGTTCAATGAATGACACCACTTGTTTATTATTCGTGTTTTTAAGGGGGCATATCACCTAGCCCATATATGAGTGAAATAAAAAAAATCCACTCAGCGGCCTCTAACTCCAGGAAAGATTCAAGCTAAGAGATATAGATATCTATGGGATCAATAGTAAGCTAGTTAACCCATACACAGCACTGATCAACCGTCCCGCTCACTACGAGCACTGGCACTAAATGGGAGTTGGGGATGGATTTCTATTCAGATGTTAAATCTTTATTTAGGAATGTGGGCTTTCGCAACTAGCCAGTGAAATAAGACAGTTAGCATCATTCCGAAGCACCTCCCGAGTTTAAAGTTGTTTAGGAAAAAAGGCCCGCTTTTCCGACACGGCTTTAATCCGACCTTTTTTTCTGTAACAATAATTTCGTATTATTCCATTCATTTGCTTGACCCACAAGCTTGGATATCTTATTTTTTCCAACTGTCAATACCTCTTCTAACTGCCTTGGATCCGCCAGAATATTTGGATCCACATTCGGTGACACAGCGTAAAGTCCAAAAACCTTTACACGAACTTTCTGTTCATTAGCTAAGCCTCCGCAGTCGTAGCCGTCGGCCTGGGTAAAGGTATTGGCGAAATATTCCGTAGCAGTTCCGTCATGGCCCAAAGTATAGATGAGCAATGGACTAGCCAGCTGCATAATACTACGTATAAGAAACCAGCTGAGGCGATCCTCGAGTTCGAACTTACGGTATGAGGAACCTCGGGCTTTTATTTCTCCAAGCCAAGACCTTTGCTTACACAGGGTCTTGGCAAGCCTTCCGAATGAGTCACTGGCCCGGTTCATTCTTCCCCTGCGCTTGACTCTGGCATTAAGCAGGCTTCCACTATCAATATTAACCAGTTCTTGAATTATATCTCCTACCAACGCACCTGGTGTTTTCTGGGATCCGGGAAAGGCTACTTGGGAGATATATTTTCATAGTTCCACGGATTCGCTAGTGGTCATTGCTGATTTCCTGAAGGTTTTGATGACCTGCCGAGCTTCCCCAAAGGAACCCTTACTGATAATCCATCCTCCGCCCGAATTTAACTTTATGACACCAGTCGTAAGCAGACCCAGAAAATTTCCGACTGGAGTTAGGGACTTTGGATGCGTGTGGTAACTGGGCAAGGGGACGGTGTGTGGGACACTGGGTGGGGCATAGTCACCCGCTGACTCACTGGATGATTGATCGGTCAGAGGTGCGCTGGCAATTTCCCTATTTGATTCAGTTGATCCATTAGAGGAAGACGGGTCACTTGTCATGTAAGTGGGGAAGTTGGTACCGAATTGATGGTCTGGATGTACCGTATAATCAGTGGAGGTAACATATATCACCTTGAAAGGTTTTCCAAACAATGCCAATTCAGCTGCAGAAAGGGAGGGTAGGAAAAGACAAGATGAACATATGAGAGAAATGCAGTCCAGCTGTACACGGTTTCACAGGATATGAAGATGGGTAAATAGACAGGTGGTCTATTTTTCCCCGGTTACGCTTGCCTCATCCAACGGATTTTTTATCATACGTCCTGGCCGAATCTTCCATATGTTCTCTACCCTGCGGGCCGACTAAGAGTAGCTATAGTTTAACGAAAAGCCCAATCGTCCAGCCGATAGTCAAGATCAACGACAGTCCTAATGGAAGTCCTTTTTGATTATTGCAATCTAAACCGGCCGGCTGTATTTCTAGTGCATAGTGGGCGCCACGGGTTTAGAAAATATATATGGGAGAGGTTCAACCGAGCTGTATAACGAAAAATCCATTAGATGAAGCAAATATTACTGGTTAAAAATAAATCTCCCATACGCTTATTATTTAAAACCTTATACAGCTGGGCCGAATTTCACCCATATCCACAAAGTGGCCCGCCGCTGTATACAAAGCCCTTTCCGTGGTCCCAACTGCGCCCCAAAAACCCCGGCATTTCGGTAACTCCGCCCTTTTCATTATTTTTGAAGTATTCTCTTGTTGCATTGCGTCTCTGAACCGGGTGTATACCCCCTATCGCTGTCTAGAGCTCACCCGTTTTTGTACCCTACTCGTTAAAAAAAACAACAGCTTGGGATCAGCTACTGGTGTACCTCCCCACCCGTTGCGCATGACCAGCCCACGCATACTTGATTTCGCCAAGCTCTCCCGCATCGGTGGCCCTCTCGAGGGTGTCGCCCTCGACTGTGGCGGCCCTAGCGAAACAGAAACCCGGCCCGCCGCCCCAAAGACAACCAAAACGATCCCCATTGGCGGAGTGGAGGTGTCGTTCCCGTTCCAACCCTACGGGGCCCAACTCGGACTCATGGCCAAAATTATCCAGGCCCTCAAGACCTCCCAGAATGCCCTACTCGAGAGCCCGACGGGGTCGGGTAAGACGCTGGCTCTCCTTTGCGCCACCTTGGCTTGGCAGAAGCAGCTCCGGGCGACCGCCGAAGAAACGCGCCGACTGCGCACCCTTGAAAGGGAGCGCGCCAAAACCGCGCGACGGGCCGTCATGGTGGACTGCCTTTTACCCGGGAATTCCCCGGACGAGCGTGCCCTGCTGCTCCAGTCGCACATATTCGTACACATCATTGAGCGAGTGTTCAGCAACCCCAGACACCTCCGAGTCATCCGGGCGGCGAACGGCCCGTTGCCGCTTGCCCCCTGTCCGATCCTATCCCGGAGGGAGTCATTGGACGGCCCCCCCGTCCCGATATCCGGAAATCCCGAGCAGAGTAGGCCAAGCGACGTGGACCCCCGTCCCAGCGGGCCCGCGTGCGTCAAACGAGAATACCCCTATGACAACCTAGGTGACTTTAAGAATCACTGGAAGGCCCTATCCCATGGCCCGACTCCGACATCCCCTCCCGGTTCCCCCAGGAAACCCGTACCGGGCGGCGGCTTTCTGCCCAGCACCACCGGCGATGGGGACGATGGTGCGGCGGGGCCACTGACTCCGAGCGAGCTCGAGGCCATTGCGCGCTTTACGGGACTGTCCATCCGCCGGGCTCTAAATCCCGCTCAGATCAAAGCCCTCTGTCGCCAAAATATCCTCCGCCCCTCCGTTACCAAGGCGATGCTCAACCTGTCGGCCCAACTGGGCGACTACCCGGTCCGTTGGGACCACTACCTACCCTGGACCGAGGGGGGCATCGAGAGTAGCCTAGCGGATCCCAAGCGCCTGGTTAACGACGACGGAGACGGGGGGGTCCTTCCCGACTCGGCCACGGAAGCGAATGAACGGGAGACAGTCGTGCCCACGATTTACTATTGCGCCCGAACCCACAAGCAAATCTCCCAGGTCATCCGGGAGCTGAAGCGCAATACCGTTTACACTCCCCGCATGTCCATTTTGTCCAGCCGCCGCCACGCCTGTATTCACCGCCAGGCCCGGCGATCCCACCAGGTGGACGAGGAGTGCCAGGCCCTGCGGGAAAAGGGCAAGTGCCACCATTTGCACCATATCAACGACCTGGTCGAGCGGGTCCAGTCGCGCCAGGGGATCGGCGCCGTGTGGGATATCGAAGACCTGGCTCGGGTCCGGGCACCGGGCAAAGGCTGCCCTTTCTACGCCATGAAGGAATTGGCCACCCGGGCCGATATCATCTTTTGCCCGTACAACTACCTAATCGACCCTTTGATCCGGAAGGCCTCCGGAATCGAACTCAAGGGCAGTATCGTCATTGTGGATGAAGCACACAATATTGAGGATATCGCCCGGAGTAGCGCCACGGGCTCTTTCAACAACTTGGAGATCGAACTGACTATGCACCAGCTGGGGGAGATGCTCAAGGGGGATTTCGGGGCCCATCGAACCCTGCTCGAACTGCTACAGGCCCTGAACAGGGCCATGTCCGACTCGACCATTCAGTACAGCACTACGGAGTTCGATTACAAATTATCCATGTAAGTAGACAATTGGAGGGGCTTGTAGACGCAGTCACTCCCCCCCTCCAACCCACCCAAGCGGAACTTTGAAGGGCCTCTTCGCCAGTGCCTAACCAACCCCCCTATGCCGCACTCTAATTTTGGGCCGACTACCGGTCCCGCCGACGGGACGGAACCCCGTGCGAATTTCATCGAATCCCTTTCCCCACAACTGCAGTATCTCCGACCTAAAAATCGCCAAATTTCTCGAGGGCATCGGGGCCACTTCGGGCAACATCAACGAGCTATTAAGTAAATTCAGGACCGCCGAGTCCGCGGCCGAACTCCGTCGACAGCACAACGCCGAGCGGCGACTGTTGCTCGAACGGGGCGAGATAACCGAGAAGAACCTGGACCTGCTTCCCCACCTAACCACCCAATCACTGGGCACGCTAGGCCGCCTCCTACTCATCTTCGAAAATATTTTAGGCCACGACCTGGTCCACTTGGAGGACTATCACATCGGCCTGTTCCAACGGCAGTTTGAGGACCGCCTCCACGAATCCCTCGCCCTGCAGCTCAAGGCTCCCTCGCGCACGGAGGTCTACGAGGCGGCGTTCTGGTGCATGAATCCGGGCGTCATTTTCAAACCCATCGCCGAGGCTTGCCGGTCGGTCGTTCTGACCAGCGGGACTCTATCGCCCCTCGATACGTTCATGTCCGAGCTGCAGACCGATTTCCCCATCATGCTGGAGGCCAGACACATCATCGAGCCCAATCAGCTGTGGTCCGGGGTGATTCCGCGCGGCCCCCAGTATACTGAATTCAAGGGGGTCCATGCGGTGGTCAACTCCCTCCAGTACCAGGACGACCTCGGTCAGTCCATTCTGGGGATTAGCCGGCTGACCCCGCACGGGGTGCTGTGCTTCATGTCCTCCTACACGCTCATCAAGAACACCACGAGTCGCTGGCGACTGACCAAATTACTGGACCACCTCGAGGGCGCCAAGGAAGTCTTTATCGAGCCCCAGAGTGTGGGTAACAAGGAGTTCGAGGGCTTCATGAAGGACTACCTGGCCTGCGTCGAGAATAGTGTGGCCGGTAGACCCAACTGCCGAGGGGCCATCATGTTCGCGGTTTACCGGGGTAAGGTATCCGAGGGCATTGACTTCTCCGACGCCTGCTGCCGCGCCGTCATCAACGTGGGCATCCCCTTCCCCCACCTGCGGGATATCCAAATCAATCTAAAGAAGGAGTACAACGATGAGCGGAGCCAGTTGGCCGAATGGCGCCGTTTATCAGGTCGCGAGTGGTATAGCATCCAGGCCTTCCGGGCCATGAACCAGGCCCTGGGGCGCTGTATTCGGCACAAGCGGGACTGGGGCGCCATTGTATTTCTCGAAACCCGCATCGCCTGGCCCTCCTCCAATAAATACCTGTCCAAATGGGTGCGGGGCCAAGTACGGAACTACGACTCCTACGACCAAGCCATTCACGGCATGGGCGAATTCATGAAACACTGGTAAGTACAACCCTTCAGCAGTATAGGGCCTGGGGGATACCTAGGGAAGGAAGCGGTAATTCGATTATAGGCGCGGAAATCATTTATTGGATCAATCAGCTAATACACTCCCTCCGTCATCTCAATATCACTCATGTTATTAGGTCCCGCGAGGAAAGCCCCGTCCACGAAATGAAAACGGAGATTGTCTGGTCATCCGACTCGGAGGTAGAAGACGGGTCGAATCTAGCCAAGTAAAGCTTACGGACTTGTGTTATTCATGTTATTAATGTTTAATAAATTACCCTATTAAAACTAGTTCAAGGCCTCACTTCCTCGTATGTTCCAGGATTTCGGCAAAGTGGGCCAGGAACTTGGGAAACACATTGGCGTAGACCAAATGCAGGATTTCAATGCGGGCCCCGTCAAACATATCCAACTTCCAGTGGCCCTCCTCAGCGCGGCTCTGAATCTCGCGGAGCGTGTGGTACTCGATGGGTAGTGTAAACTCCGAGTGGGCCGCGAAAAACTTCTTGTAGACGCGGTGCAGCTCAATCACTACCGAGTCGTTCATGGCCCCCGGCGCCCACGGGGACTCCAAGTCCAGGGTGGATTCCCAATCGGGCGGAGGCGGCAGCGCAGAGGATCCGGCATCCGACCCGGTTGTGGAACCGAGGGGGGTGCCCTGGTGGGTGCGGCAGGGGTGGATGGTGGGGGTGGTCATGGTCATGGTTGAGGGCACCTTACTCATACCCGGCCGACCGGTACTCCCCATTTGGCTCAGCTCGGTGTTAATAATCACGCTGGCCGAGGGCGGCAGGGGGCGGTCAAGGCCCAAAGCCGAGTCCAACTGATCGGGCTCCGGTTGGAAGCGGCCCAGCATGGCGTGCTGGTGGGCGGCGTGGTTGAGGGGAACGGTGTTGGTGCGCACTTCATCAATGGTAGCGAAAATGGTGTAAGTGATGGGCGTCGGAAACTCAATGAACGAGGGGACCCCGGTACTGGAGGGGACCATCCCCCCGGGGGTGGATAAGGAGGGCGACTGCAACTCCAAACAGGCGCGGAGCCGCTCCGACGGCCCGTCGTTGAGACTCAGGTCATCCTGGAAGCAAGCGGGATCCTCGGGGGAGGGAGCGAAGAGGGGCTTGTCGGCTGCCTCGGTGGGACCCGCCCCCTTCGGTCCCTCGGAGCCCCCCGCCGATTCGGCCAGGCCGTGGGCCGCGGACTCAATGAGGCGAGAGCCGCCCTGGGTCAGGGACAACCACGAATAGTGGGAGGGATGCTGCCACGACAAGTAGGAATAATACACCATGTTCTTGAGCCGCTGGTAATCCTCGAGGAATATGATGGTTTCGGGGCAGAAGCATTTACCGGCCGACTCCTTCAGCTTTTGGAACAAGATGCGATCGCTCAAGACCCGCTGGAAACCCACGTAATTGGGCGTTTTCTTTTCGTCGTGCTCGTCGACGGGAATGGAACCAAACCGCCGGGTCTGGAATAGGGGCACTACCACGGACAGCATGTGCGTCCCCATGACCCCCAGGGCCAGAAAATCAAGGGGTTTGACAAAGCGGTTCACACCGAAATTGGGGGCTCGGTGGATCAAACACACCAGCAGACAAACAGTGGAAAACAGGATGGACTTCACCAGCTCGCTGCGGATACGGTAGGCGTCCGCGACATACCAGAGCAGGTAGGCCGCCACGGGGTAGACCACCAACATATCCAGGGCCAACATACCCAACAGGGGGGTATAGTAGGAGAAGGTTCCGTGGCAGCTAATCACCGGTGGACTGGCTCGAAAACGGGCGTTAGACAGTTGAATAGTGAGGCAGTAGGCCAGGAGTAGCACAAGACCGCCGAGGAACACATACTTGAGCAGGCGGTTCAGGGCCCGACACCGGTGCCGACAAAGAAACAGGTCAGAGGGAGCTAGGGCAGGATCAGATGGGCCATTGCGACCGGGTAGCCGGCCCGCCGGTGTGGGGGTGGGCGTAGTGGTTTGGCGTAGCGGGCGGATGGGGGTAACCAACTTCCGTAGCAAGGGGCCGAGGGCGGGTCGGCCCCGGGGCTGACTAGCACAGTCGCACAGCCGTTCGCCCTGGGCCAGGTTGACCACCCATAACATGCGATCTTCGCTCATGCGGGCCTTGACGATAAACTGGAGGGTGCGGCAAATTAGCATGGTGTTCCAAAGGTAGTACCCAATATGGAGGCCCCAAAGGTACACATAACAGGGAACCTGGCGGCGGTCTTGGGAGGCGAGTAGGATGCCCATGGTTAGCACGTAGCCCATGGCAGCCTGGAGGAGAGTCAGGCGGATGGACCGCAGTTTGATGTCGCGAATGTATTTGCCGCGAAGATAAAACAGTACGGTGGTGACCAGGAACACCAGGGAATAGACGCCAATGATGGACACATAGACGATTTGCCGGATTGAGCAAAAACTGCTGCCCGCCTGGTCGTTGACACAGCTAGAGGCTTTGGTGGACGGGACCGGATGAGAGCCATCGGGAGGAAACTCGGGGTCCATGGCGAATGATAATTGGAATAAGGCTGAGATGCAAAAAACGGCCTGGCGTATGGGGTGGGAGGAGGGTTAAATAGGCAAAGGGGCAGCTATCCGAATTCTTAAGCAGCCTACTTTAGTAAACTGTCATTTAGAGTGGACACGGACGGGGATGAGGCTCCGGGTTGTACGGGGCATAGCCTATTAGCCGTGGATAATTGGGGAAGCAAATATAGTAACGGTAGGGTATTCGAATAATGGAGGTAACAGAATGAATCACGGTTGAATAAAATACAGGGACATGGGGCTGAACGAGAGATGCGGGCTTGCCGTTGAAACGATTAAAATAGCAGGGCCAAGGACACGCCCATGCAAGCGACGGGAGGGGACAGGATTGCCGAAGGGTTGGTATTAAAGTCGGATGACAGTGCGCCGGTCAAATGCGGGAAATTGAAAAGGGAAACGATATAGTGACAGGAGGGTAATTAATTGAAATGGGAGGCAACAGAGACAGACGTAGCGCGGTGGGTGGGCTCTAGCACGGGTAGGCCCCCATTCGAGGACCGCCTAGGTGGAGCAAAATAAACTATATAAAAAACAACAACAGGCCCAGTTGGGCGGACGCTGCTTTCGGGAAGGGACACGCTGGCGCTGAAATAGGGGTTTGGTGTTGAAGATGTGGTAGCCGAGGCCCACCAACGGGTGGATGGCGAGATTCTATGGATTGGTTAGCCGGCGAGAGGCAGTGGGCCAAATCACACGGCTGGTATGGATCCGCGGCGGCGAGGAGGTTGGTGCGACTTAGCGCTATAGTCCGCTGACCACTAAGTAGGCGTAGTGGCACGAGGAAGAGAGTGGTCCGTGTTGCCTGAACCAAGTGGGGGTGTAACCCTCGCTCGTGGTCAGTGCTATTGCCGCCCTTCCTTACCTTCAACAACGGGGTTTCCTGGCCGCGACCACCGAAAGTGGTAGCCCCTGACTTCCCGTTAAATGTCGACCGACACCAGGGCACCGCTGGATACGGCCATGCAAACAATACCACCACCAGTGGCCATGCCGAACGGAAAGCGGCCTTTTCGCGAAGAGTGTCGGCCACTCAAGCCCCGTTGGGCTAGCATTGCACCCTCGTTCAACCAACACCTGCGCCGAACCATATGGATTGGACTAGTCGGCGTGCCCCGTGAAAATGCAATCGGATGGCGGAGTGGTAAAACCAGCCGCGGGTCGACAGGACCACTCAGCGGAGGTAATAGTAGGGATGGTCTGCGGAAATTGCACCAAACGCCGCTCAGGAGGCCAGGCCCTTACCAGAAGTAAGCACCCTCGACTTTAATGGACCGCCCGGTGCCGAACTGGAAAATAGAAGGGGGGGCAGATGCCGGACCACGGCGACTCTTTTCATTTCTCTGAAAAATAGCGAAGCCCAACTGATATCCTTGTCGACGGCCCAGTCCTGGTCATATTCTCTATCCACCCTCCCCGGGATCGGCAGTACGCACCACCGAGGGAACTGAGTCGGGCACAGTCGTTTGACTCCGATGCGTACCCTAGCCTCAGACTACGCCAAACCCCTATTGCACAACACCGGTAGCCCCTCTTTTTACGTGAAGGGCTTCAAAAAAAGTAGAACAGTACGAATGAGAGGCCCTAGTTGGATGTCTGGCTGTAATACAGCAACCCGCCAAGCCCTACGGGGATGCGGTTTCTAGGAGACACCCCCCTCACCTACACCGGGGAGTATATAATTCGTTGAGCAGCCAACTGTGGTGCACTGTCCAGCCCAATGGGTATCATCTATATTCTGGACGGTGTGGCCCGGTCGCTCTCTACGGCGCCTGCTCCTTAATCAAGCCTTGCGGTAAACTCAATAATATCAATTAACCACGAAGGAACTGGGTATAGTTATGAATATTAGGAAAGCGAATCATCAAATAGCCCTAGGCTCTTCTAAAACCCGGACAACCCCCACCGACCCACTTCCCGCATCGCCTCTTCATTGCCGGCACTGACGATGGGGTCCTCCAGCAGATCCCCGATGCAGTGCCAAGGATCGCGCCCTCCACCCCAACACAGTAGTTTCTGACGGTAGGCCTCGCCGGCCGCCCGGGATAGGGGGTTCTGGGCAAATTTCCGTTCCCAAATCCGCGCCGCCAATACCCGATCAAAAAGGTAGGCGTAATAGCCCCCGCCATAGCCGACCAGATGCCCAATCGTGACCTGCCAGTCGACCCCATCGACGTAGGGCACGAAGCTCAGCGGTAGCCCCGAGTCCTGCAAGAGGTGTAGGATAGGGGAGCTCAGCTGGCCCGCGGAGGGGGTCGACGGTAGCGTCGGGGCCATACGGGCCCGGGCGGCGGGTTCCAGGTAGGCCAAGGCATCCGCCAAGCGGGGCTGAGCGGGACTCCCAATGGCCCCGTGGTAACACTGGTCCATGACCGACATGAGCACCTGGGACGCCGTTTCGAGACCGGAAAAGGCCCGCCGCTGCCGGAGGTGATCCGCCAGTAGTTCCGGGTGGAGGGGCTGGCCCGTCTGGTAGTGCCGAGCGAAAAGGCTTAGTACCCGGTGGTCATGGGCGAACTGCTCCATGAGAATGGAGGGCAGTTCCACAAAGTCGACCGGGCACCGCGTTCCGGCCACATTGTGGAAGCTGGTCAAGGCCAGCATGGAGTGCATCGCGTGGCCCATTTCGTGGAACAGGGTCTCCAGCTCGGGGAACCCCAGGATGCTGGGACTACCCCGCTGGGCCGGGGTGAAGTTGCAGACCAGCACCACCATGGGGCGTTGGAAACTCTGCCCCGTGGCCCGGTCGGTTCGGATCTGCTCCGGCATACGGGCGGGGCCGACGTGGCCCACCGGCACGTCATCGTCGATCCGACGGGAGCACCGTACCGTAAAGTGGGCCGCCCCCTGGAAGGCCTTGTTGGGCCGACTAAATAAGTCGCAATAAATGGTGCCCAGTTGAACCCCAGCCTCGTCCATCACCTCTAACTTCTGGATATGGGTATGCCAGACCTCCCCGGGGGCGATGCGGCCCGGCTGCAGTGTAATGCCGTAGAGTCGATTAAACAGCGTACTCAGCCCCTGTATAGCCCCGCCCACCGTAAAGTACCCGTATAGGCTGGGTAGCGAGGTTGGGGTCGTGGGCCGGGCATGGCCGAGGCAAAAATCCTTGTCCCAGGCCTGTAGGGAAGGCGTCAGGTTGGGGTGTGACTGCTGGGTCTTGATTTTCTCCAGGGCCTGCAATTCGGCAACGGTCTGTGGCTTGATAGTTTGGCCCAGGTTCAACAGGAACTGGCGTACATTGTCCGGTGACTGGGCCATTTTATCCTCCAGAAACATGTGCGCATAAGTGGGGCGGCCGGTCAACTTAGCCAGCGCCTGACGGGCCCACAGCAGCTGATCCAGCACGGCCACACGGTCCGCAGCCACTCGGCGCTGGATCCGGAAGGCGTCCCGACGAACCGTTTCTCGCTTGGCCTGTCCAATCAACACGTTCCCCATGGACGACGGGACCGGCAGACGAAGGGAATCGGACGGGGAAGTGGCCCCCAGACTCCGGAGGAACGAGTCGGGCAGTCCGGCTAAATGGTCGGCCGATGGCACCGTCACGTACTGCGGCCGGGACCGCGAGGCGGGGGGTGCTTCGGGGGCCATAAAATGGTGGCCCAGATCGAGGATAGTGTTGGAAAGATGAACAAACTCGGCTCGCTGCCCATCGGGAAGGTGAATCCCGGATTTTTCGAAATCGCGCAGGAACAACTCGGCCACATGGCGCTCCAGCGGCGAAAAGTCTCGGGAGATCTCGGGGGTGGTCAGGGCTTGTTTGAGTTTCTACATTAATAATGATATTATTATTAAGAAAAGAAATAACAGGTCGACCACGTGAGAGGAAATTAGTATTGATGGGCAGTCTCGAGGTTTCGCGCAAGCGGGAAGACGGCGAATGCTAATCGATCCAAAGACGAGTCGCCCTATCCGGCGACGGAGGGAGATCGCGACTTACCTGGTAGAGCTGGGTGTGCGTATTCAGAGTATTCATGTACTCGAACAAATAGCCAAAGGCCTGTTGGGCGACCTGCCGGTAGCCCTCATTGGGATGGGCCATACGGACAAACTCGGCAATGTCCATGATACTACAGAGTTCATCGGAAAGCTGATCCATAATTTTAACGACCATCCGAAGCTCGGCCGAAGTTTCCGCTTCGACGATTTTCAGCACCAGGTGCTGGGCCCGTTGGAGAGTGCGCTGACTGGCCGTCACGAAGCCCTGTTGCGAAGTGAGTAAGGGGTGAAAGAGCAGTCCGACGGGCTCGAGCCCCGTTTGGGTGGTTTGGCTGGCGGGAGCCCTATCGAATAGGTCGACCAAATCGGTGGACCGCTGCATTTGAGGGTAAGCTCCCGATGCATGGTGACGCCAGCGGACCCGAATGCGGTGGGGTGCAACTGCCGGGCCTGGACGACTACATCGCGGATAGGTCGTCCGCGCCATTACGGAGAAAGAAGCGTGGCCCGACCAAGGGAGATGGGCGGCTCGGACCCCCGCTAATCGGGCGAACAGTTGGACCATGATTGGAAATGACCTTTGGAAATGAAAAGAGTCCAAGAACACCGACAGAGACGGGAATGCAGGACTAAAGTACAACGAAAATGAAAGATAGTCTACTGAAAAGGCGTACCAGTTAACTTAAATGAGGTGGGTTTACATTGCCTGGTCCAGGAAGGATCTACTGGATTCACAGCCCAGGTAATGGAATATAAGAAGAGTGTACTCCTTCCCATTGGTAGCCCCTACCCAACAAGCCTCTCTCAGACTGTACCAATACAGTCGGCTCTAATGGGCCAAATGAATTGTTACGGACAGGCTATCGGTGGAGACTAGCCAAAATGATGAATTAGAGCCAAGCGGCCGAAACTATTATTGTTAAGGGAGCTGTAAGGGCGTCTACTTTTTACATTTAATATATAGAAGCACCACAGCCAAAAACCTAAACATAAACGGATAGAATCCGACCATTAGGTTACCAATAGCAGCTGCGCCGATAAATGTAAGGGCGTAATTACCTCCATCGTTGGAGACCCGGCAGGGACAAGGAGTCCCACAGTACCAGTGTAGTAGGATCACGATCCCCCCCCCCTCCCCTTCAAAAAGAAGAATAGATGATGGCGCCGGGAACTAATAATATTCAAGGGCCGGGAACATCAAGTATTATACTCGGCTCGTTATCCAGCCCGGTGGGCCTCATTCAACTGAGTCGAGAGTAGCTGGAATAGAACCCCACCTCAAGTCCACTGCCAACCAAGCAATTAACCAAATGGGTATAGAAGCGTGACAAAGGTGGGGATGGGGATACTTTAGTACTTCACTCATCGATCACAATTGACTGCTTTCACTACCCCCTCTTTATCGTCTACCCCGTCCTGCGCCAGATACCAAAATTGAAACTACACTATAAGAAGGGCCGCTCTATCTACCCATGTGTTAGCAGGACAGGACAGGAGGAGACATACACTAACTAGCACTATTGTAGTAACACGGCCCGGGGATCCGGGAGGGTTCAGCGTGGCCCTATCGGGTTGAAGGGCACCGGACCGTGAGGAGGAGGCCGGAAACAACCGTTCAAGTGGAGAGCGGGGACGGGATGGAGAGGGCGGAGG
>JANBQC010000284.1:0-34686 GCA_027576995.1 Dimargaris cristalligena
GCGGGCATGGCCTTGTGCCACTGCTCCCAAAAGTATAAAAGCAGTCTGCATTCCCTGCCCTTATCCATCACCATTCACTCGTATCCTGTTCCTATAACTTCAACGCGATTATTGGCCTTTCTTTTCAGGCTACGCTATACCATTTCCTTCGCCTATTTCCCACCTTCAAACTTAAAGAAGGGTTTCAATTTACGCCACATTACTCACACGCTTAGTGATAAGCTTGTTGTCTTCTTCTACTATCGACAGTACCTTGCCACGATGAAGTCTTCTCTCCTGTCCGTCTTCGTGGTTGGTATGGCCCTCGCCAATTTCACCATCAGTCTCCCACATGGGATTGGCTCAATGAATACAGTGACTGGTGGAAAATCTGCTCCACAGCTCCATCGCCGTGCATGGGTAAGTAAACGCGATGTCAGTCATGTGGTTTATACCACAACTTTTCGGCTACCCTACTATCCTACATTTCACCTGCCCCCTTTAATGCTATGGTCGAATATCCAATTTATTTCCTTTGAGACAATTTATATGTCTTGCATGACTCCGGTACTGTATAATAGGCCCGTAGAATTGTCAATAAAATTCGTGAATTTAACCTAAATTCCCCTGGATATGTGAACACATACCTATTCAATTATCTGTATACTGGTATCTACGAATAATAGGGCGAGAAGCGTGAAGAAGCCGCTGGTTCATCCGGATACAACCAGAATAATAAGCGAATGAAGCTGCTGGCCGGGAATCAGATGGAAAGCGACAGCGTCATTATGCAGATGGTCAGAGCGGAGGCGGACTATTCGGCCTTCGTAAGCACTTTCAGCCTACTTGGAAAATGCATACAGCCATATGGCGAAGAACAAGCCCGGCCGGGCCCGTTCCTAAGCACTTTGTGCAACAACTACGCTGAACTGGCGGATTGGGCCGACAGCGTGGAGTATGTAACCTCTGGCGAAATGGACCTCGAAGAATTCGATGCCCTGTTCCCCATGGTCGCTCGTGCGCTTGAACTAGGTACGAGTGAAATCCCCGAGTTAAACGCGTTAATCGCCAGAGTGGACTCCTATAGCTATGGTCCCAGCAATGTTTCGTTATCCAGTGGGCTCCCTGGCTTGTTCAGCACTGATCTACCCAACGACTTGACTCGACAAGCCCTGCGTCGCATCCCCTATTTGGTGCAAGGCCATCTGGCCGCCCATTACGTGGTCCAAAAGAATTTGGACGGGTTCAAACAAACTATCCGCTCCTGGATTGCCAGAGATCGTAACGACCCCACCCCTTCTAGGCCAGTGTCAGGCTATGACGATTCCACGATAGAACTTACCAATATGCCTGTCACTAATTGGTTGTCGGACGTGGGCCCCGGAGCTCCAGAGCCCTCTTCCAGTATTAGAAGCCTTGAATTTGATCCTCAAAACAATACCCCTTTCGAAACTAGCAGATTTAGTTCTCCTTATGTTGGTAGATCCCGCTTGCCCATCGCGACCCTCTTTATGTGGGCTCTAGAATACGAATTAATAGAGGCCGAAGAACTTTTCACCGAATTTGGTAATCCTTTCCTCAAACGCGATATCCCGTGTTTGGCAGCACTTGATTTCCAAATCGTGTATATGTCCCTGAGTTTCGATTACCATATGGATCAGTTTAGTATTAGCCCCGAGGAGCATTTCAGATGTTACCAACAGTTTACTTTCCAGGGCCATGTCATTTTATCTCCGGAAGTTTATGAGCCTCCGTCTACCAGGATCCGGGTTCGCCATAATCGCAAATTGAACCCCCAAGTGAGCGTGATACCGGTCGACGATAGCAAAACCACCACGAATATGATTACGCAGTTGGAATATCTCACAGGCTTGGTCGATTATTTAGAGAATCTGAATTACGTCGAATATAAGCTTTACCCTATTCGGATATGGGCCCGGTCCTTTGATACTGCAATTCGATATCAGAAAAATATTACCTCGATCAACCCCACCAACCCCAACAAGGGGACAACCCCCGGCAACGAAAGCGCAATCTCCTTCATCCCCGAGAACCTTGTCCGCGAAGCCGACAAGATCGTAGAGATAGTTGCGGGCCTACTATTAAAAATTGAACAGATAGAATCAGACCCATACCCTATCGAAAATATGACGGACCCCGCCATGGCCAATGTTGTTGAAGTCGATTCTATTTTGACCGACCCACAGTCATATTCGGTTTCAGATTCAAATTTGGAATCAGACGTAAGCTCAGATGCGGAATCAGAGGAAGACTCGCAATCCGTAATCGAGCCAATATCCGAGATAGTGCTTAACGAATTGAATAAGCTGTTGCAAATCCTTAACGAAAAGCATTTTTTCCGGGCTGCAATTCTAGAGGGACTGAACAAATGTCGAATCTTCATGAACATGCAATCACCCTTGTTCTAAATGATGGGCTATATAATACTATGGGAAGTATGAACTTGATCATATAGGTGCTGGAACTGCAATCATCAGAGGGAATCAGTCCCCCCAAACTAGAGTGGTTACCTGACTCCCTCAGTGAGAGTGCACCACCAAGCGGGGAGCAAACAGTTACAAGACTTACCATCAATACTAATGTACCCAGAGTATAAAATAAGGATTAGCTTGCTATAACATGGGTTCTTTATGTCCTAATAAAATAACTGTATATATCTTAAAAAACCCCACACCCTACTCGGCTCCCTTAAACACTAGTCCTCCTTAACAAAATGTAACAGAACTAATTAAGCATTAGATTATAGATATTATTGAAGAATATGTTCCTACATATTCTTTATCCTATCCTGTTTCACCCAATTATGTTAGCCACTTATATTTCACCCCATTGAAATTACAGTTCAATAAAACTAACCTCCTAGAGGCACCTGCTGTCCTTTAGCTGCTTTCTTCCCTTACTTTCAGTTTTATTTTCTTTACATCCTTAGTATTCCAACAGATAAAGGGATAGAAAGGTAAGAAAATATAAGGGCCCAATTTTGGGCTTAGTTATAATGTGATTAGTAAAAATGTCTATTGATCAAGGGAAATGCATAGTGGCTTATGCAAATACAGAAAAAATGGCAAGTGGGAACCCAAGATAGGGTGAGTGGCTTGATGGCCTCAGAATAGCAAATGAGTATAAACATATGTAACCTTTTTAAACCAACCCAAGAAGATCTTTGGCAGGCACAATTCTGTAAAGCAAGGTGACTGTATGAGTGAATTATTAGTATATGAATATAGATAAATGAAGTATGTTATCAGCCCTCCTAATCTGACTTAATCTGGACTTAATGATCATCTATCCTTATTAGGCCTTATAGTACCATATTAACCCTCCCATAGTCACCCCTGGTACTATGGGGTCATCATTTATTATATAACTTTTCTCCTTCCCAACCCCAATGCTTTGCACCAAAACACTCAACCTGCTAATCCAAGACTCTTCCAGTTCCCATAAGAGTCTTCCAGATACAAAGCCATCCAGTCAGATTCCTTATCTACCTATACCTTAGTCTTAGTAGCATTTCCCTTGGTACCTCCCTATGGAGCTGTCCCTATTTATATATAACTGGGTTTGGTGAACTTACCACATTTTTACCTACTTTTATTTTTATCTATTCTTCACACTTATCAGAAGTACACTCCTGATGAGTATAATTATTTTTCCTCCATTTTCATTAGTTTAGTATTTTTTCTATTAGTGTATTATATACCCTTGACTATGATGCACCCCTACCCCTGACCAGACTGTACCCCTGCATTCACACTGCCCCTGGCCCAACTGCACCCCTATTCAAAGAATAGCTAACAATAGCTTTCTCCCTTTCTTTTTATCCCTTCTATTATTTCACATTGAATTTATCGGTTACCCGAGTATTACCTATCCTTTGTGATAACTAATATTATTATCTGGGAACTCCCCTCCCTTTCCCTCTGCTTAGTCATCCAATGTTCTGGGACCTTCTCTCCCTTTCTCTATTCATCTATCTTTTCATTTAGGCTTCCCCTTTTGAGTATAAATACTCCCCCTTACTGCCACCTCTTGGAACAGAAAGTCTATCATCACCTTTCCCTTTTATTATCTATCTTTTCAAATAAAGTTCAGTTTTCAAGGATTTGATTTCAGTTCTTTACAGTTAGTACTGTACCCCCATCCTAATACTAGTAGCCCACTTGGCCGAGTCTAAGCCCTGCCTACTGTTAGAAGCCTACCCTCAGGACTCTTGATGGACTAAGAGTAATTAACCCAGGCAACAGGAGTAAATGCTAGTTGAAATTTTTGAAGAATTTGATGTCAATTTCTTCAAACCCCAATAGCATATATTGTGATAAATAAATGCATTGGCTATAGCTTTCTTAATGGAGATTGTCCCACTGGGAAACATCTTGAAAGCAGATGCAAACACCCAAACTCAATTGATAATAATGTGAAATGGAAATAGTAAGGCTTAAAAGCCAATTTGAAAAGTGCAGTATTTATATACACATAAACTACTGAAAACAGCAGGCTTAAGCAGAGTGCCAGAAATTAGTTTACCAGATACTTGTACCAGGTGTTTGCTTTGGGCAGTACTAACCAAGCATCCAGATACTTAAATAATAAGATATCCCACTTCTGGTATTTTAAAGTTAGACAAGGAGTCTCAATAGGGGGGAATACCCATGCAGAATCCTAGAGGATACGATGCCAGTCATTTAAGTCAGGCAAATATCAACAGTAGGACTGGCACGAAATCGAGTGATTGTATCTAAACAACGGACTTCTTTTTGGGAGACGTAGGCTCATTTGTTCACCTAGTTTGCTCTCTCTTATTTTATATAGCTTACATTTACGAATGAATGCCTACTGGTCGGCACCGTAATACAGGCGAGTTCTTTCCCAGTCCTCCGAGGTAAGCGTCATATTATTAGGCGGAATAGTATTTTTATCAAACAAGAAACAGCTTTCTATCATAATATAACATATCATTGAACAATGGGTATATAATACACATTTGGATTGGAAAACAAGGGCGGGCGGGTAGGTGGGTGGAAATGACAACCCAAAATTCAATATTAACAACTGACTTCATTACATGTAGAAATGCAGGGGTAAATTGGAGTCCATCTGGAAATACATGTGCGGGCGTGTGATAAGTCAAATCAAAATCGGCCGAGTACTTTCGGTGGAATCGGACGCAATTCAGGGGAAATGCCGAGGGTCTAGAGAGTGGCGCAGTTCCGGGGACAGATACTCTAGCAGTATCTGGGCTTGTTGAATGAGTTTGACCCGGGTCTCGCGATTCTGGGGGTCGGTAGAGGGCGTGTGGGCATTGGGCTGCCGTCCCATCCATCCATTTTCGGCTTGGGATGAGGAGGGCAGCGACTCATTGCCATTCATCTGGCTCAAGGAGTTGATTTCGGACCGGAGGATCAGCAAAAGCTCAATCACCTCTGCGTCCCGCCGATTTTTGACCCAGCTCAAAAGGTCGGTCGTACAGAGGGATTGCCGATACCGCTTAAGCAACTCGACCTGTGCTTGCTCGGTTCGGGCATGCAGCCAAGTAGCAAAATTACCGCAGGTCAAAAATTGGCGGTAAAAGACGATATAGTCAACATTAGAGCCAAACGAATTGCGCAAGGGAATCTGGGAACCATGTGCATGCAGGGATTTGAGAAAGTCCTCCTGGTTAAAAGGCTTAAGTTGGAGACGCAGCTGTTGCGGCTGCGGTTGCGGTTGCTGCGAGTATGGTCGGTTAGTCAAGTTGCTGTGCAATAGCGGGTTGGTCTTGGGAATTAAAGTGGAAAAGTAGCGGTTAAGCGGGGCCAGAAACTTTTCAGTCAGGTCCAGAAAATGACGACGCAGAATATTATTCAGGATGTATGACGACGTATAACCGGCCTCGGCCGCGGTAGTGATTTTGGCCAACAGAGCCCGGTCTTTGCCCACCACTGACTTCCACTTGGTCTGGAGTCCGGAACGGTGGGTTTCGTTGGATAGCCACTGGGGCGACTGAATTTGCAGCGACGCCAGAACATTCGATGCCTTGCTTGCACTACTATTCGCGGTTCCCCCAGCCTGGCGGGTTCGTTGATTAAGGCGACTAGAAGTAAAACGACTCTCCCGCCGGCGACGACTCTGGCCCAGATGGATAATATGGGGCCAATGTTCGAGAGCTTGGTCAAAGAAGGGATTAGAAACCCCCAGTACCACATTAGGTGGGATACGGGTTTTACTGACGTAGGACTTGAATTCGGCGTCTTGGATGGTGAAATAGGGACGCACGTCACCGCAATAAGTGATGGGTTGGATTAAATCCACCAGGGCCAGAACCGCCTGGCTGCACTCGGCGGGCGAGTCAGCCATTACCACAAGAGGCTCACCAACCATCATGAGTTCCCAGCATTTCCAGAGGTCTTCAAGGGAGTGTTCAAAGGCGGAAAACAGACCATCGATTTGAACTGTGGCCAGAATTTGGTGGGATGGGTCGAGACGGGACATATCAAAGGCACAGGTTTCAAGAAGCTGGTGGCCCGACGGAGGGGGTAGCTCCACCTGTAGAGTACTGCCCAAGAAGGGCAGGTCTACGAGGGGCCCGGCGCCGGATTGGGGTGGGGGGTCGATGGTGGACCGGGCACTGCCATTGGAGGTCAGGGGGGAAAGCAGTGGGATAGGAGTCGGAGTTGGGGTAGGGGAGGGAGAAAGGGAGAAGGGCAGCATTTCCTCGGTGGGTGTGCGGGCCTCGGCGGTCAGTGGCGAGGTGGGCGAGGAGGGTGCAAGGGAGAGCGGAGACGTGGACGGAGACACGTATACCTCGTCGACATCCTCCCGCAGAGTAGGGGCGGGCATTTCGCCGGTGTACGGGGAGGGCCAGTCGGTACCAATACTGTGGGCGGCCGTTTCGAGAATGGAATGCCCGAGTTCAAAGTAGGGTGGACCCAAGAGCCGCACGATTTTGGTAAAAAGGCCGTGGTAGGGTAAGGGAGATATGAGTACAAGCGATTTTTGAAAGCAACCCCGCTTGAGGAAGGGGTCCTTCTTCTGGCGGAAAAAGACATAGGCATAGTAAAACGACGAGTCGGCGGCAGCCGGGCCCAAGTCGGCCGAGCGCGAGTGGGATGGGGGCGAACTACCCAGGGACCGCCCCTCCAGCCGCAATTTATTCATAAGTTGGACGATGGTGGCCTCCCGCAACCCCGACTGGGGCGGGCCGGCATGGTGAACCGAGTTAAGCCGAGGTCGGTGGGCCTGTAGGTTGGGCACCGACGTTAAGGAAGGGAATGGTGGTTGCTCGGTAGAGGCACTTCTGGGCTGCCCTGTGGGGGGCTGAAGTCGGCCTACGGGCTTCGGGTTCCGAAGACGAACCCGAAAAGTATAGACGATTTCGCATAGGTCACAGATGGCCGAATCGGGAAATGACGAGAAGGCGATTATCTTGGCCTCCTCCTCGGTGAAGGGGTGGGGTGGGTAGACGGTGGCAATGGTGGGACCGTAGTCCAGGTCAAAGTCCACGACGCAGAAGGCCAGTATCCAGGAACGAATCCGGGCGGCACAGGCACGGTTGGCTAAACGGTCGGAAGCCAAGCCGACGGTGGAAATGGAAAGCAGACGGGGAGCATGTGAGGAAGTACGAGACGTCGTAGAGGAAGAAGTAGTGGTGGTGGTAGCGGAAGAGGAGGCGGCTTTCTTGAGAGGTGAACTACGACGATTGCTTGAGCTGACAGAGTCGTGCTGGTGGAGCATTTCAAGGCTAATTTGCCGGGCGCGATCGGACAGGGCGCCTTTCTGGGGCTGGTGCTGCGACGCACTCCGGTGAAGGGGCTTAAGTTTGAGCGGGGCTGGGGCGATGGAATAGCCGCGGGGGGAGTAATGGGAAAGAGGAAAGATGGGAGGGAGTGGTGGAGACCCGGCCTTGGTGGACGGGTTAATAGGCATAGTCATGCGAGATAATCTAGAGAGGGGGGTTTGGGTAGGTAGGTGACCGGCCCGTCTGCATATATATATATATATATATATATTTATAAATAGCTTAGGATGTAAAAGAATAGATAGGCAGGCGTGTCTTCTCTATACCAAAGGCTGGTGACTATATGCACGCGCGCGGGAGGGAGGGAGTTTAGCGAACTGGGCAATGAGCTCAACGGAAATGCCAAAGAAAACTGAGCAAGGGGCGTTAGTGGGTGCGAGCAGGGGAGGTGAATAGAGAAGGGTGTTACAGGAGAATGGAGCGCGTTACACGCTTGTGGCAGACGAGGAGCACAAAGTTAGGAAAGGGTATAGGGCAAGCCGCACTGGCAAACGGGGCTATTTATACAGAAGTGGTGGTCGGCTATATATATATATATATATATATAATGTGATATAATATATGTATAAAAGAGGCAAAGGGGAATGGAATGGGCTCGTCGGTCTCAACATAGCAAGGGCTCATAAAAGCAGAGACGGACTTGGGTTTGAGCAAACAGCGACCGTTGGTGGCCGCACAACCAATAGCCACAACTCCCCCTGGACCAAGGAGTCGGAGCCTGGGTGGGGAGCACCAACCAGAGTGGGAGGGTTCTGGCTGCTCATTACCCCGTTTCACCTTCTGTCCTTCTCGCCGCTTATAGGCCGCCATGGCAGGCTGCCCCCATGAGAGTAGTGCGTTATTTTTAAACCCGCTATTTTTAACTCGACCTTTCCCCTTCCACCACACCCCATCTCTCTCTTTCTCCCCAGCACCATGGCCGACGATCCCCTCCTCTCTCTCAAAGCGGTTAGGGCTACTTTGCAGGGCCTGGAATCCTACCTCCACCAGGTCGTCAAGGACCTCGAAACGATGGCCACCAACTACCAGGTGCTCGCCGGTAAGTCCAGGTCCTTCGCACCAGATGCCCGCTCGATACCATGGCTCCGCATGTATGGGCCTTCCCGTTGTATGAAGTCCTCATTCAGTCTGTAGTTGAATTGGTGGTACTTACTTGCTTTGGTTGTCTATCCCTATACACATACTCACATACACATATACACACACACTCCCTCTCTCTCGCACTTTCCATCCCTAGACGTTGCGGAACCACTACTCAAGCCTCTAGAGCACTCCAAAGTTATCGCCCACAAAGCCACTCCCCCGGCACCTAATTAAGCAATACATTGAATTACAACCCCTCTTTCTCTCCGCTATTAAGGTCCAACTTGACTTGGCCGGAAATTAAGTATCAAACAACAGTCTCCCACAGTCACAGCGCCCCACCCCCGCCCCGCAAATCGACCTCGGGTTGATTAGCCGGTGCCAATCCCTGTAAGGCCACAAACCCTGGTCGGATAAAACCAATAGTTCAGGCGGTAAGGAGAAATGCGGGTGGCTTGCCTTATAGTTGGTGGTCATGGATGTTCAGCATTCCTCTAGTATGGATTGTGGGTGTATCAAACCATGGGGTTATTGGACTGATTCCCCCAATTAATCAGCCTTGGGCCTAATAATCCAGGTCTTCAACGTGAGACCAGCCCGCCCTTTCATTGTAAAATACCTTCTCGATAGAGCCAATCTGTCTGAGTAAAAGCAAACCCTAGTGCAAATCCCACGACAATTCCTAACTACTCTCAAGGTCTTTCGGGGGGCTTTTTAGTACGTGGCGGCCCATTTCAACTACTTTAACTTCATTTACCTGGACTTGGAATAGAGGTTGATGTTCGTATATAAATATTAATGTAATATCTAAACTTCATTGATGATCCTCGTCCAATCGTGTGGCCAAATGTTAGACACGATTGGACAGGCCTACTAGAGATGAATTTTAAGTGAGACCAGCTGCCCAACTGCATGCCACAGGTGAGATCGGTCAGTCGATATTGTAATCAAAAACCACCAGGTAATTCAAGGTGACACGATGGCTCTTATGACTGGGTTACTATCATTTAAATTCTAAAGATTAGGCAGTAATGGGTGAGTAGGGAGACGTCGGAGGATTTGGCTCCCGTTCTTTACTTGGCATGGCGGGAGTAGGTGCAGAAGTCAGAGGGGCATGTAAGATAAAAAATAAATGACCTAAAAGGCCGAGTTTAATGTATAGATTGTAATTAAACCAGTATTGCCAGTTCAGTGTAATAGTACGGAATATAAAGAAATCACACTTTCCGCCAGGCTACGTATTGCCTGCTTCTCTACCCCACCCGACGACCTTCCAGTCTTAGTATCTCCGCGAAAGGGGTGGGAACACTTGGTGGATAGCATCCAGCAAGCTGGTCAGCATCATCTTATCCGACGATTTGATTTCAACCGTAACCCGGCACTGGGCCATGTCCGCATCGAAGGGACTCTCGCTCCCGTCCGACCCAATTTTCTGAACTTTCAACAATCCGGCAGCTTGCGCCTCGTGGACCGATCGGCCGTAGAGGGAGGCCACGGGTCCGATGCATTCCACAATCTGCAGGCCCGTGAGTTGACGCGCCAGGAAATCTAGGAACAGGCTCAGTCGAGTCATGGGATACATCCGTAGGATCGTCGTGCTGGTGGTCTGGCCCCAACCCACTGACCGGACCTGGTCCGGATCGGGAACCGGGGTCAGCAGCTCAGGCCAGGTCAAGGGAAGGATAAACGAGCCCGTGCCCGTATAGGGAAAATCGGCCGGGTTGGCAACAATACTGGCGAAAGTATCGGCTGAGCACGGTCGAGACATGGGGCTCATAAATGTGTTGGGACGGAGTATGAGTTGCCAGGGAATTTCCAGAGACTCGCCCTAAAGATTATCCGGTTTTTAGATGAGGGGAAGGTCAATAATATACAATCAACGCGGGTTAGTAGGTCAAGTAGGGCCTAATACTGAATAAAGCCGTTCTTCTATCCATTAGATGCTGGTTCATATCGGATGATACCCTTCTAAAACGCCCCATAGTTTCGTGAATTGGTAAAACCAAGCCATCCCGAACTAGACGAAAGTGCAAACTTACCCGAATGATACACTGAACCGAACCGCGCATGTCCACACAATTCGAATTTCCGTGGAGTTCTAATTCCCACTGGATATTCAACGGGGAGGTCGAGTCCAGAGTCGCCTTGGGGACGGCGACACGGCCCGTCAGCGGATGGGCGGAAACGACGGTAACGGAGGCCGGTTTCGAGAAACAAGAGTTAAACGACCCGCTCGAGGCAAAGGTGAACTCAAGTTCGTCCAACCATGTAGAAGCAGCAGCAGTAGCGTCGACTATGTTGGAAGATGTTATTTCGGATCCGGGTTCGATATCCAAATGGACCATAACCTTGGTGGTTGAACCGCCTGTCGAGGTAGGCGCGGGCAAGAATCCCGGGGAACCGAAAATGGAATCATCAAAGGCCATGTGGTAATCGGAGATGACTTGGGCCCGATAGGTAATGCAAATATGGGGGTCATCACACAGTACCGGCTTCACTAATTCGCGGGCATTATCGAGGAAATCGGTGGCCGATGATGGTGATACAACTGGGCTTTTCCCCTCGTTGATCAGAGTTTGCAATGGCGCGGGTGAGTTCCGGGTGGCCGAAGACGACGATGGTGGTGGTGGTGGCGAAGAGGAACCCCCAGCTTCGATGAGTGGTGGAGATCTTTCACTGGGATCCCGGTCGCTCCGTCGTTTCTCCTTACCACTGCGGTGTTTCTGATCTTTACGACTTCGCTGGGCTTGCTTATAAAACTTCTTTTGTTCTTTCTGGCGAACCGTATCGGGGTCCTCGTACGGTGTGGGTGCGTATAGTTTCGGGTTGGCATTGGTAGAGGCTGAGAGATCCATCTTACGGAGTTGGTCGGCGGTAAGATCGGCCTGGGCCAGTACATCCAACGTATTGCTTCGGGAATCTTTCAGCTCCGGCAAACGCGGATCCTCCGATTCGCTTACTTCGGCGCCCTCGGGCATCTCCTCGGGGGCAAATACGATGGCGGGTGCCGGTGATGGGGATCTGCGGGCGGTCTCGGCGCGGCGGCGACTGGTCCGCTTAGAGGAATCCCGCTGGTCAGAATGTTTGTGGCGATGGCGGCGCTCTGACTTGCGGTGCCGTTCAGCCACTACTCAGTTGAGTATTAAGTGGTTATAGTTCGTTCATTTGTTAGTTAGTATGGTTTGTTTATAAATATAAAAAGAAAGAGGAAACAAAAGGTTTAGATCAAAAATAGGACTATACTATATGTAATAAGACCGGTGTACACATAAGTCATCCCGGCTCTGGCATCTGGTTGGTTTACTTACCGATATCACTTTGAATAGCAGGGGTAATGTCTCCCAGATCCAGTCGGACGATGGGAATGTCGTTCACATCGCTATCGCTATGCTCACTGAGCGAATAGAATCCGGGTTTCCCCTTGTGGTCGCCGGGAATATAAAAGGGTTCGCGGCGCATCCGCTCTTTGCGATCAGTGGCGGTCTAAATCGAGCAAGCATTATAAAATTATATATAATGTATACCATCTATATCAGCAATCTACTTTGGTACAAAAAGCGGAATAGCTCTCCAAGAAATTAAAGCAAATGAACGTTAAAACGATTGCCTATACCGCAAAAATATCAAATAAGGGCCTACCTCTAAACCGGCATTATTAGCGATTAGTTTGCCGTGCCGGCGCGGCCGACCAGGATCGGACGGAGAGGACGGTAGTAGCTGGGGGTCATCGGAGATGAGAATAGGGAAGCCATCACTAGCACAGATAGGCGACTGACACTTACTAGACTCGGTCGAATCCCGGGCATGGCGCCGACTCGACCGATGGGGCTTTTTACCCTTTGACCGCGACTTGCCGGACTCCCCTTCCGTTGACCCCGCCGGATCAGCTGTCCCCCCCACCGCGGCTAGTTGGGCCTTCGTCAGGTTAGTTCCCGTGGTTGGGTGGAGCGACTGCAGAGCGCGTTGGGCAAACGTGGCCGTATCCAGTCGCTGCAATGATTCGAGGTCTTGGATGACCGCGGTAGATCCTACGTCCGCAATCGCCAATTCCGGGGGTAGGGGAACTTTGGCCTGGGCACGCGGGGCTACGGGATTCAAGTCGCGGGCGAAGAAGAGGCCGCGGAGTTGGCCGAGGAGCGTGGACAGATCGGTTAAGGGAGTCGCTTCACTGGCCATCGGGTAAGTCAACAATAAATCGGTGATGGTGAGGACCGTCTGGGCTCGACCCTGGACCTCCAAGTCCACCGCGTTTATGAAATAAGGGAGAGTGGCGTCCCGGACGGATTGGACTGTGGCAAAGAAAGGGCGCCAGCGGGGTTGATTGGTATCTAATTTCACGTCCGAGTGCTGGTCCCGGTCCCAGGGGGTCATGGAAGATAGATCGGAAGAGTGGGGGGATTCGGTGAGGAGACGGCTGGCATCCCGGGCCGCCCAGTGCACCAGCAATTTAGCCGTACTCTGCAGGTATACGGCGTGGGTGGACGGAGGGGCCAACTGCCGTACAAGCGGGTTAAGCAAGTACTGGAGGGTAGTAACGGGCGAATATTGCATTTCGCAGTACTCACCCACGATCCACGCCGCGGCGTACAACACCTCGGCATTGGATTGGGGTTGCCCCGCCGATGCGATAAGGGAGGGGTCCGCCAGGAGCCGGACCATCATTTTGGACGCGTATTCCCGAATACTCTTCACCCGCACCGCCACTTCCATGAGCTGGGCTTTCAAGGCCGATCCGACATTGACCCCCGATACGTAGATCAAGTCCACGAGAACGGCCACGTACCACTCGAAATTTACCACGTGGGCGAACAGGCGGTGCGAACACATGTCCAGGATTTTTTCGACCACAGCGCGGCGATATTCGGGCATTTCAATGTAGGATTCGCTGCCGGCACCGGTTGGACTCGTGTTAGCGCCCCACTGATCGGAGCCCTGTTCAGCTCCTGAACCGGGGGGTCCGCGGCGTCGGGTAGCGAAGGTAGCGGTTGCCGTTACTGTGCTCTCTTCGCCGGTATCGGTAGCATCACCGGTGGACGACGACACATAACCGGAACCAACGGTAAGCTGCTGCATCAAGCGTTTAACGACATCCATGAGCGCCTTGCGGTTAGTGATGCCCGTAATGAGATCCAGGGCCCGCCAACGAATATTCAGATCGGCGTCATCTAGGCACTTCAGGATAAGGTGGCGGTGTTCCAGGACTAGGTCGGGGTGTTTGGCCTGTAAACGCGCCATGGCCATCAGCCCAATGTACTTGAGATTATGGTCGTTGTCCTTGAGGAACAGTCGGAGCTTGGCCGAACACAGGACGGCCAGTTCGGTGGGTCCGTCAGCGGGAGTGTCGCGGGCATCTGAAACCGATGCCGAGGCGGATCCCGGAGGCGTTGGAACATTGATAATGCCACCTACGATGGCCGTGTTAATACATTCGTACAGAACCGACATGGCCGGAGTCCGCTCCACCAGAGCCGTGAACGGCCCCACCAGTTTCTTGGCTAGCCGGGGCTCGAGCGGGGTCAAGGCCGAGAAAAGCTTAACGATCTTGATTAACATCCAGTTGTTGCTACTGTCGTTGAGGAGTCGGTAGAAATACGGGGCCAACGGTAAGTAATTATGGGGGTTCTTCCGCGCCAATTCGCAAACCACGTTGACCACGGCCGACACGACGGACGGATCCGGGTGTTCCAGGTGATCTTTGAGCAGCGGGAAACACACCTTGAGCGCCTCGGGGTATTTCAGAATGACCTTGTACAGGGTCAGGGTGGCCCGCTTGATGATGTAAGGATTGGAGTGGTGGAGCAAGTTCAGGGTATCCTGGCTCAGATCCCGGGCCAAATCGGGGGAGGCAATATGGGCCAACCCATCCAAGGCCACCCCCACCTCCGCCGGTGTGTTGGACGTCAAATCCTTACGCAACAGGTTGGTGCACAGCATCAGCACCTCCGTATCCTGCTGGAAACACTGGGTGGCGGCCAAGTAGCCGCAACGCTTGTACATGAATTTAGGAGCCGCCATGACTTCGACGATATGGAAGGCCGCCCACGAACAATCGTAACCGAGCATGTGCAGGTAGCTCAGTTTGGCCACCGCCAGGTATTTGATGTAGAGGTCATTGGACTTGAGCTCGGTGCGAATTTCGTCGAGGCAGGTGTTGATGTAGAGATGCTCGTTGCGCTTATTGGCCCGGATGCCCCTGATAAGGTCGGTGAGGGTCTTTTCGAACATAGTCACGATGAAATGAGGTGTTTATATCTATGCCAAGGGCGGAGTCCAAAAGAGGCACGATAGGTTGTGTAGATATATATATATATGTGTGTGTGTTGGAATAAGAACGGTAAGTATATGATAAGTAGGACTAAGTCAATGGTGAGAGACGATGGGAAGTGATGTCGGGGGAACCGCCGCGGTACGGAGGGACACCCTCCACTTGAAGGTCAGCCGATTCAGAGAAGGTGAGAGACAGGGCGACTTTGGTGGGTCAAAGACACACCCAAAGGAAGAAGTATAACTGAATGCAGCTGGTAACTGAAGATAAGATGGTCTGAACTCTCCAAGGCCAGGCTGGCTAACCATATGCTAGGGCTTGGGCTGATGACTTAAACTCGTTCGAAATAGGAGTATTCAACCAGCCAGTGGGAAGGTTAGGGAATACCGCGATGGGTATGCCAGGCTCAAGACATGTGAAGTAAGCCACCAGATGGAGGGGATTATACTTAAAGTATAGTCCGTCTTATTTATTCAGTCTACCCCGAGCCGAAAGAACAATCTATTGTGGTCACGCAACGGGACTACTAAATGGACAACCTGGGCTTCAACTAGGGGACCTGGCTTGTTTAATTAATATCAGTCGTACCTCTCTTATAACCAGAATCTCCGATTCATTATTCAACCTGGGCGACTTAGGTAATTAAAGTACCCTCCAATCGCTAGAATCCTAGGAATCGAATGCGAGATTCATAATCCGTAGGTTTATTCTGACATTTCAAGAATAGCAACATGAATTTGCTATTCGATCAAGCATTACATCCGTTGAAAATCTCGATTTAGCCTCCCACTTTCAAATTAACTTAGATATACTAGAATTTAAAGCAGTTCAATCTGTTAAATAATCGATAGGACTACTCACTAAATGTATCACCAAATGGGTTTATTTTGTACTGTGGGCTGTTCCACTGTCGCAGGTTATATAATAGTGGCAGTTGGGAAAAGGAGGGGGAGGAGAGAAAAAAGGGAGAGTGGGTGTGGTATGCGATGTCAAGAGTAGACGCGACAACAACGGACAGCGATTCCCACCTTTCCGTCGCCGGGACACTATAAAAGTCAACAACTATGAAGGAGGGGAGGGAAACGCCACCGAATCCAACGAAGGCATAGTAAGAGGATGGCTGACAACAACGACGAGGGACATTTACTCGGCGGCCACGGCAGCGGCAGCGGGGGCAGCAGCTTCGGCGGGGGCAGCGCGCTCCTGGAAGTCCTGGGAGATGGGGTGAAGGATGGGGGCTTCTTCCTTGGGTTCGAGGATGGTGACCATATCGGGGAGGGGGTTCTTGGGGCCGAGGCGGCCGGTGGGGTCCCAGTCGAGCATGATCTTGACCTTGATACCCAGCACACCCTGGCGCATCTCGACGTGACGGACGGCGAAGTCAATGTAGTCCTTGGCGGGCTGACCGGAGTGGATCATGAAACCGTCGGAGAACTTCATGGACTTGGCACGAGCGGCGCGGAGCTTACCGGAGACGATCACTTCGCAACCCTTGGCACCGGACTCCATCACGTAACGGAGGACACCGTAGCAGGCGCGGCGGACGGCGATACCGGCCAGCAGCTTGTATTTGAGGGATTCGCACTGGGCGATAGCGCACAGACCGCGGGCATTGACCTTTTCGGCGAACAGCTCGACGGTGTTCTCGGCGAAACCGAAACGCTTCTGGACAATGGAGGTCAATTCACGGATGCGACGACCCTTCTCACCCAGCACGTCCTGGGGGTGAGTGGCCCGGATGATAATTTCGGTACGGGCGGGGGTGACACGCACTTCAACACCGGAGTAACCTTCCTCGCCCAGAGAGCGCTGGAGGAACTCGTTCAGTTCGGCGTAGAACACACCGTCGGCTACGAACTAAGGCGAAAAGGAAGGGAAGGGCAAAGAATAAGGGTAAACGGGTTTAGTTGAACAATTCGGGTGCCTGGTAGAAGAAGGCTGGAGAGCATTCCAATCTCCCCCATTCGCATTCCGAAAAAGGATTCGGGCAGATTCCGAAGATCAGTCATACGACGCCACATCGCCAATAGGTCAGCCGATGTATCAGTTATCGTCCAATATCCATCCATCCGTCTCGTTTGTATAACAATCGGTCAACACACACGGACGGCGTTCAGATAGAGACAGTTCTTCGAGGTATCGCATCGGCACATTATGGCGAATCCCATCGATTGTCGAACATGACCATATGGATATCACAGAGGTACAACACGGCATCTGCGTTGCTGGAATCACGGCAGACGGTTGGCAGATGGGCGATTCAACGCGTGGACGAACAAACGGACAGACGGACGGATGGATGGATGGGTACGCGTAGGGTCGATACGGAGGCGGCGGTGCGAGCGGGAGGGAGCGTTAACATACCTTTCTCTTCTTGTTAATCAGAGGCATGGTGGAGTATACGGCACGGCCCAACAGTAGACTTGGATACAGGAAGCAAGTAAATTGGTCAAGAGAAGGAAACAGCGACGCTCCGCGTTGTTTTCTATCTTATTAGTCTGGTTCGCCTCCCCTCCCAGCGGGGCGGTCTGCCAACCCCTCCTTTGCCTATCCACACCACCACACAGTGGCAGTGGCAGTGAGTAGGCGAGATTGTTGTAGGTGGAGAGGAGGTTGTTGGCTTGTCCAGAGGGGAGGTGGGGACTACTATTGGATAATCCAACCACTCACAATCCACCCTTCATTGCCTAAAGAGCAGGCAGCAATGGCTGGGTAACCATCACGTGATTAGAAATATTGGTGTAAATAGGCAAATTGGGGGAAATGTAGAGAGTAGTACTAAATGTTAGCAACTCTTGGGATAGGCACATTCGCAAGTGCAACAACAGGGGCAGTAAAAGACGCGATTCAATAGTTTCCATTGACACAGACTCATTTCCCATAGCCACAAGTACTGCCACGACACATGGATTTCTTAGGCTAACCATTAAACTATCTACTCCGCCAAGTAAAAGCCGGAAAGTGAGGGAAGGGGAGGGTGTATTAAAACATGCTAGATGTTCTTACCAAGATACAGTGGATAAGCCAGCTGGTGTTAATTTACCAAAGTATATTTGATTCATCTTCGGGTTACGACTGGCCAATTGGGTGTCGCTGAATGTATAGGATAATTAAAAAGAAGCGTCCAAATACCACTGGAGGTATAGTGGCAGATTTGAGCGCCCAAGTTGCAGTTCAGCCATCACTAAGCCCTGAATAGGATCACATTAGGGGTTTACTGGCAGTGTTGAGGTATTTCCACAGGAATGCTCTAGAGTCTAAAGTTAGACGACAGGCGACTAGAGGGGGATTCGATTTAAAGAAGAGTAGATTAATCTTTTCGGAGATGGGGACGACGCCGATGAGGAGGTGGTCCAGAGGAGGACTATAATACCCTATCCAACTCACCCAAGGCCCACGTAAATAGCTGCCAATCTAAAGAGGAGTCGGGGTCAACTATGCCTGGGGCACTTTTGGTCCGCAGGAGTTGCCACTGTCCGCCAGCCTTTGAGCTGAAAAAGTAACTAGTCGTATATACGCCTCCTAAATAGCATTGGCCCAGGAGATTTCACCGACCCAATGGCAGACTGCCTTTTGTTTACTTTTTTATGCCTATCACAGGGTTTAGTGCTCCCGAATCTCGTTAGGCTTTGATTTCATGGCCCTGCCGATGTATAATAGCCGTGGCCCCACAGTGAAGCCTAGGCTATTGCTAGTAGTGTTCATAAACTGTGTAGTCTACTTTCGGACTTCATACGAGTGGCGAGTCCGCTTTATTTGAGACGGCTGATGGGTTTCCCCTGGACCAGTGGGATTTTATTCTGAAAGGAAGTTTAAAGGGGACAGAACATGGTAATGTCCAACCGGCCCAAGGCACTTTTCATTGAGGACATGTTCTGCTGCCTTTCTTCGCCGCCGCCCCTGAAGTATGCTGAATCACCCACCGCGAAGACAACCGGGCTGAATATAGCCCTCCTTTATGGCAGCACTCACCCCTTTTCCCCGCCACCGTCTGTCTTTTCCACCACTTCGTTCATTTTCCTCCTAGCCCCTCCTTCCTGAAGTCTACAAAGGCAGCCATTGCCCGCTGGAGTCCTGGGCCGACCCCCGCCGTTGTGGGTCACCGACCCTAGTGCATACAGGCCAACACCGGTCCCCCCTCACAGTCTCTGTCCCTGTATGCGCATTAAGTAAGCGAATCTCTTTTTCCACGCCGACCTGATTGTCGGCAGCGGACAACCTCAACTGCACGCCCTCCTGGGTTATGCTTATGCTATGTTGATATATAAACACCGCATCCGCTGCGTCTAATAATCCCGCACTCACTCACAACCCACTGGTATTTCTTACTTTTCCTCCCTTTTTCGACACATATGGTGGTGACCTGACTGGCTTCACTTCGCTGACCTTTATCTATCCAGTACTTTTTAAGAACCCCTCTATTGGATTTTCCTACTATTTATTATCACTATGAAGGTTATCGCTTCCTTAGCCGGTCTGCTACTTCTAACCACCGCCCCCAAGGGTGTTGACTCCCACCTCTGGCCTGCCCCTAATAAGTCCTCCCTCGGTACCAAGCTGGCTGTGGTTACCCCCTACCTCACTTTTGACCTTAGCGGCTGTTCGAACACTGTACTAGACGCCGCTAGCCAGCGCTACCGGGCCCTCATGACCCAGGCCGGGTTCTACCCGCCCACCCTCTATAATGCCACCGAAGCGGCGCCCCAGGAACAGCTCGCACTCGTCAAGGTCCAGGTAGACCGTTGCTCCGGCAAGTACCCCTCCCTCGACGACGACGAATCCTACTCCCTCAAGATTCCCACCCCTGAGCAGTCCACCAAGGCCACTATTAAGGCCAAGTCCGTATGGGGTGCCCTGCGCGGTATGGAAACCCTTAGTCAACTGGTGTACACTACCCGCGCCGGTGCTCTGGTCATTGGCAGCCTACCCGTGGATATTACCGACAAGCCGGCTTATGCCCATCGTGGATTAATGTTGGATACCTCGCGCAACTTCTTCCCCGTAGCGGACATCAAGCGGACCCTGGATGCCATGTCCTACAACAAACTCAACGTGTTTCACTGGCACGTCGTGGACGCCCAGAGCTGGCCCATCGAGTCCAAGTTTATGCCTGAGCTGTACCAGAAGGGTGCCTACAGCCCGTCCATGACCTACTCCCACCGGGAAGTCAAGGATATCATCCAGTACGCCCGCGTCCGCGGTATCCGGGTCATCCCCGAGTTCGATATGCCCGGCCATGTAAGCGTTGTGAACCACGTCCTGCCCCAGATCATGACCTGCGTCAATGAACAGCCCGGCTGGGATGCCTTTGCCGCCGAACCGCCCAGTGGCCAGTTCAACCCGCTTCTGGAGGACACCTACAAATTCGTCAAGAAAATCATCGATGAATACAGCGGCCTGTTCCGCGACGACTATTTCCACACGGGCACGGACGAAGTCAACACCCACTGCTGGGAGACCACCCAATCTATCCAGCAGTTCCTTACGGCGAACAAGAAGAAGGCCGGCGAGCTGGTGGATATGTTCCTCGGCCGCGCGCACAAGTTCCTGACCGACAACAAAAAGCTGCCCATGGTGTGGGAAGAGGCCATCCTTGACTTCAACGCCACCCTGTCCAAAGAAGCTGTGGTTCAAGTGTGGCGGAGCGCCGAAAATGTCCAGAAGGTCGTCGCCAAGGGCCATAAGGTCCTGGCCAATAGTTACGAGTACTGGTACCTCGACTGTGGCCACGGTACCTGGTTGGGCAACAACCCCGAGGGTAATTCGTGGTGCGATCCCTTTAAGCACTGGCAGCGCGTCTACAGCTACGATCCCATTGCCAACATCACCTCCCCGGCGGAACAGAAACTGGTCATCGGCGGCGATGTGTGCCTTTGGGCCGAACAGACCGACACTAACAACCTGGACAATGTCCTCTGGCCCCGTGCCGCTGCCGCCGCCGAAGTACTGTGGAGTGGTAAGGAGGCCAACGGCAAGCCCCTCACCGTCAAGGATGCCCTGGTGCGGATCCAAGACCAACGTTTCCGGCTGGTCGCCCGTGGTATCAAAGCCGAGCCCCTCCAGCCCCTCTGGTGTGCCCGCAACCCCGGCATGTGCGACCTGCCCCCCAAGGCCCCCGAATGATTTATTCAATGTGAACCAGGTGGACCATTATTATTTCCGCATGCTTAAATTGCCCGAATTGATCAGTCCCAACTCGCATCGATTTTCTCCCAGATGGCCCGTTCAATCCAATCAGTGGTTTTTAGTTAGTTAGGTTCCGATTGTGTTTTGTGAGGTACGCTGGTCGATCTCCAAAACTAAACATAGGCCTAGTATTTGTTTTCGGGAAACCCAATGGCTTGCCCCTCCTTAACTTTTCCTTTGCTTTACCCCCGTACCTACCCATGCGCCCTTACTTTTAATTTTATTGCTCACTCGCACCCTGTATCGTTAGTTCATTTAATTTACCGATTCATTTGTAGCATTATTTCTTCCCCAACACCGATTCATTATAAATTACTTCGAATAGACTAAATTATTATTCCTGTAACTAACTATGGAAAGAAGGAGATGGGTAACAGGTCATCTGGTAAGTTCGTTTGATCAGGCTACCATCATTTTGTTGATGTAAGGGACTGCACCGGGAATAATCACGAGTTTCACCATGACCGGAAGGTCTGTACAAATTCGGAGGGTAAAAATCCACCCTGATGGCCTTCATAAACCACCTGGACTGATCGGGTAGAGGACTGGAATTTAATGGTATACGAGGTATTGGGGTCATCTTCGGTAATGACCTGACCAAGCCAGGTAAGAAATTGGTCCGCAAATCTCAAACAGACGGTCGGATCCTAAGTAACCCACGATGAATAGGGGAGATAGGGTTAATAAACGTGCAAATAAAAACACCGATCCATTGGAGAGAGAGGGAGAGGGACGGCACGTTGTAGGTATGTGGTGGTGACATAGGTGCAAGGCCACATGAAGGTAGTATGGCCAACTACCCTTACAGAGGCGGATGAATATGGAGGTTTCTAATTAGATAGGCTTACCCAGAGTTGCTGCTGTCGAACCATCCGGGGGATTTCCAAAGTTTTTAAATAGCATAATTCCCGAAGGCGGTTATTGTGGTCCCGGAATCCGACTACGACTTTGGGAATTCCGGCTAAGAAGGATTGAATGTAGAATTTGAGCAACTTATTACTAGAGGGGGGAAGTGGGTGGGGTGATCAAAATAATCAAATAGCAATATTATCATATATTGTTGTTAGCTGAATATAAGTGTCGCGGGTCTTGTGACCGGGCTGTTTAGCATGTAATGGGCTAATGATGGGCGGGTATACCAAAATTATTTCCACAACAAATGGGTATGATTATGTATAGAGAAGCCCCGCAGTTCAGTTGATTTCGGCATATCCCCCTTGTCATACCCGAAAGATTGGGGTGTATAGGGAGCCCATCCATATGGGCAACAGTCGTATTCATCTATTGTGAAAGGAGTTCTACTTACGCTTCGAAATTATGGCGCTGCCGATCGTTATTAATCACGGCACTGGTTTTGAGTTCCATATAGCGACCAACCCGTCCTTCTTTGTGTCGGCCATCTGATTATGGTGAGGGGAATTGTCGTGAGCCAAATAATAACATTTCAGTATTTAGTCGTTTGATGGCGATCCCCACAGCAAGATCACATACAGTGGAATATACCCATCTCTCAGAAATTTCGGGCCTTTCTCTTAAGCTGCCCCTCCCACTTCCCCTTTGCGCTATTACAACACCAGCTGCGCCATATATATATATGTATGTAACATTTGATATACTTACGCGATACGCAATCCACTTCGGCGCCCATGATAATCGAGTGGTTTCCCAGTTTAGTTTGGAAGATGCAGTTGAATTCGGCCATATTATTAGTATCTTGGTCATGCCGTTCCCGCAGGATGGGGTCGTTTGGGCCCCGAATCTGGTCGGGTTCGACGGGTACGGTGGATACCGTCTCAAACCGGTAGCCCGAGTAGGACAGGAGGCGGTGGTGGTGGTTCATGTCCTGCTGCTGGCGGAGGCGGGCGGGGGTCAGGTGGTCCTCCAAGTAGACGGTGCCATTAAACCGGGTAGCGCCGAGTTCCCAGTCCTCTCGGGTGTTATAGGGAAGGTACATGATGCGGGTCATAATGCCACGAAAGGTCACCTAGAGTTCGGATGGAGCAGGTGTGACGGGTCGGCCAGAGGGATGGGTAGGAGGGGGGGGTCATTAATGGTTAGGTTGATTAGAGCCTTGCTTAGGAGAGAGGGGCCCCGTGACTGGGGGGGTGAGACGGCTGATTACGGATTGAGTGGCTAACTAGCTAGTGCTACCCGTTCGGGGTGAGTGGATAGCCAATACTTACAAAATCTGGGCGACTGGGAAGTTGTTGTAAATTGGTCTGTCGAGCATGGACCAGACCGGCCAGTAGGTGGTCCAGGTGTTCGTTGATGGACATATCGCGGGCCTTGAAGGTCTCATATCGTTTGGTTAAATCGGTGCCCATATCAGCAGGATAATAGCAGTTCTATATTGCCAAAAATAAAATAAAGAGATGGGGTGCCAGGCAGGGGCAGCCATATGGGCCAACCGAGACCACCAGGGGCGTCAGAGTGGGGGGACGTCAGACGAGGTAAGGTACCAATCACCTCTATCTTGCATAAAGGGTGCACACTTTTGGGTATAAGGGAACCAATACACAGGCCACTAGGGAGGGCCAGGCGATGGTCCGTTTGAGCTACACCTACCAATGCGCGATCGTCAAAGTGCATGTCCCGGTTGTCGTCCAGACTAAAGGACATGATTTCGGTGGGTTGGCGGAACGCGGGGCAGCGGCCCTGGTAGCGTTGTGGGGGCTCTAGGTCCAATTGGGCAACGGGTGCGGCCATGGTGACGGGTCGTTGGGTGGTCAAGGAACGCAGGGTTGGGTCGTGAGACAAAGGAGGAGGTTGCGGTGCAGCTGGAATGGCCCAGAGATTCAATGAGGAAAGCGGAGTAGAGTAGAGTATATAGCGGAGGTCTCTTCGTCGGTTGTGTAGTATAGGCAACCCCCCACAAACCTAAAACTGGGCTATTTCTCGGCCAGGGCTGCACCAATGGGAAGCGAGACTGTGGTATTATTGTAAGATTAGACAGCATCAGCATTTGGGTATGATGTCTGTCTCCTCCCCGTTCCGCCTAAATATATGCGCTGCCATTTTCCGGGTGATACGGCGACTCCTTATAGTACTCCCTCCTTTTGTATTTCCGTTGCCTTTGTTATTATTATACCAACGGACCTGCCCATTTCCTTCTTTGCCCCTTTCTAAGTTCCCCCCATCCCCCCACCGCGGCTTCGGCCGTTTTTGTCCGCAACTTCGACTCATTTTCTACCTGTTTCGTCCTTAGTATAGCGTATTCGCATAAATATACCCGTCGCCATGGCTTCCACACTCGAGGTCTTGTATATCGTAGTCTCCGTGCTTAACCTGGTCGTTTCCCACTTTTTCTTGCGTTGGTAAGTAACTCATTGCCTAAGTGTACTCACTCACCTTTCTCCTAAAAAATCAAAGAACCACTGGCCCACACTCCGCTCGCCCCTTTTCAATATGGGGAGGGGGTTCCCCTATTAGGTCTGCCCCCTTCCTATCAATCTTAGGCCTCTTTGGTCTTATCCACTGAATAAACACTGGGCAATTCTCAAACTAAATACACCTACCCCCTGGAGTTCGCTACAAGAATCGGCCCTGCCTAGCAAAGACTAACCTCCCCTCAAATTATATATATATATATATATACTTTCCCATTCGCAGGGTTCCGGGGCGACCGGCCATTTACATTATCGGAGCATGCGTCACAGTGCTGCTTCTCATCCAGCTCCGGATATACTGGCTACTCTGGCGCTTGCGTGGGGCCCAACCCGTTGTTCCCCAGCGCCCTAAATACTACCGATCGTCTAAGCGTAAAGATAAGGCCCAAGGCCAATCATCAGCCGTAGCCTCCACCCCGGCTTCCTCGGCTCGCCAGCGTACGGGCAACTCCGCCGTCGCCGCTGCGGCTAACCCCTCCTCAGACACACCGGCCGACGGTCCCACGGCGACCATTTCTCCGTTTAGCCAAGTGGCTTTCCGTTCCCCACGCATGCGGGCCGTAAAATCGATCCTCAGTCTTCTGAACATCGTGGCCTGCTCTTTCGTGTTTGATTTTGCGTTTGTGCCGTACCTGTTCCAGCCCGCCCATGATCTGGCCTTTATGCGGGTGGGGGCCCTAACCCCCCAGGGCGCCAAGGTTCTGGTCCGCGACCCCGAAGCTTCGTCGGTGCAGTTATGGACTACCCCACTGGCCATCAAAGACCCGGTTAGTCGTGATGCCATTATGGATCGCATCCTCCACCCGGCGGAGACCGTCTCCAGTGACACCCAGGCCTCGGAGGGAGTCCCATGGACCTATGCCCTGGAGTTGAACTTCCCGGCTAACCAGGATTTTGTCCAGGTGGCCGAGTTCACCACCCTGGAACCCAGTACTTACTACGCCGTCAAGGGGGTCCGCCGATTCGCTAATGCCACCGAGACGGAAATCAACCGCGTGGTTTTCCGCACCGCCCCCGTACGCCTGACCCCCGCCCAAGCGGCCTCGTCGTTGACTTCCCCCGGGGTTCGCTTCCAATTCGGCACGGGTTCCTGCATTAAACCCAACTTCCCCTATGTACCCATGTCTACCTCCCGGCTACCCGGGCTGCGCCGCTTGAGCCGCCACCCCATTGAATTTATGCTTTTCCTGGGCGATTTCATCTACGCCGATGTGCCCTATTTCTTTGGCCCCGCCCTCGAGGACTACCGCCGCCTGTACCGCCAAGTCTACAGCGACCCCGATGCCCTCCCCTACCTGCAGAAAATCCCCACCATCCACATTTACGACGACCACGAGATTCTGAACGACTGGGATCGACGGGACGCCTTCCCCATGTCCAACGCCCTGCGGGCCTACGAAGAATACAACGGTTGGGCTAATCCCGATGCCCCTGGCCAGGGCAAAAACGCCGGTTCGTTGACTCGCCGCTATGCCGCTATGGTTAACCGCCTATACTCCGAAACGGTGGGCCCCCTATTTGCCAACTCGCGGGCATTGATCGCCTCCCTCTGGAATCGCCTGTCGCCCAATCCCGCCGAGGGGTCCGACCAGGGCGCCCATAATAATGCCAGTGCCGAAGACACTTCTTCGGAAGCAATGGCCGCGATGCCCAGTGACGCACCCTCCGCCTCGTCCACCTCCCTTCCCGTCAACCAACGCCGCCCCACTTACTTTGATTTCGAATACGGCGACGTGGCCTTTTTCGTCATGGACGCCCGGCGCTACCGGAGTCATATTCGCCAACCTGACTCGGCCAACAAAACTATGCTAGGGGCCGAACAAAAGCAGTACCTCTTCGACTGGCTGCGGGCGGTGAACCATACCCACGCCTTTAAATTCATTGCCTCGTCCGTGCCCTTGACTAAAAACTGGGTCTGGGCCAATGGACAGACCGATACCTGGGCCGGCTATCTCACCGAGCGGTCCGAGATCCTCCGCGTGGTGGCCACCGTCCCCAATGTGATTTTCCTCACGGGTGACCGCCACGAGGCGTCGGTGACTCGCCTGGGTATACCCGAAACCGTCGAACACTACCGGAGTTTGGCCCGGCGGGTCCACCAGGAAATCACCGACGATTATCTGGGTCACGATGACGCCGATGAATCAGGGGAGGATATACTCGACCAACTCAACGAAGAAGGAGGCGACGAAGCTGATGACCACGACCCGCATAGCCGTTGGGCCCACACTAACGAATCGGATGGTGACGATACCCCCTCCTCCCATAACAACCCTCCCGGGCCCGTGGCTCACGCTGTGGCCCTTTACGACGAACTCAGCATCGACGACCGTCCCATTGATTTCTCGACCAGCCCGGTCAACCAATTTTACGTACCCTTGTTCGATTCGTTCAACACGACCACCGACTTGGATGACTCCATCTTCTACCGCCGGGAGGGGAATACTAAGTTCGGTATATTTACCGTGGACACCCAATCCAACCCAGACCAACCTACCGCTACTTACCAGCTTTACACGGAAGAGGGGGATGGGCAATACCCCATTTTCAATTTTACCGTCTATGGTAAAAAGTGGCGCAAGGGCTAACTAAACCTCAATCTGGCGTGTGCACGTGAGGTTGGAAGGAGCGTAATTGACGCATACCGCCCGAATATCCCCCCCTCCCCAAGAGAGCCATTCTCATTTTTTTTAACATTTTCATTTTACATATACACCTGATATATATTTGTTACGGTTCCATCGCCATTGCCACATATACCCCCTTGTCAATGAGTATTATCAGCCATTTTTAATTGTCGCATAATTATAGTATCGCTTATACCTTCTGCTTTTGGAAGTTCGTATCATTTTACCCAGTGAGTGATTAAAGTAAAGGGTAACCCAATTTGCCCTTCCATTTCAGCTCTTGGGGGTGATGTTTCAGCCACTAAGGCGTAGGCTGCTTTAAGAAGTATCACCGAAATACTGGAAAGAGATGTTTATTCGAATGTAGTGTTTACCCAAGTAGGGGCTTGGTTGGTAATGATGTTTACGCTGAAATTCCGTAAACACCATCCGTGGACGGGGGGCGGCACCAACTGAGAGCACAGAAGCGAATCGGCTAGTTCGACAACACCACGCGGTAGCGGGCCTTGCCCTCGCGCGCACGCCGCAATCCTTCGTTACAGTCCTTCATATCCAGACGTTCCATCATGGGATGAATATCGTGTTGGGCCGCGAATTCCAGCGTCCGCTGGATATCGCTCATATTGCCCACCAGCGACGTATTGATTTGAATATCCTTCATAATGAGGGGTGGGGCATTCAGGGTAATGGGTACTTCCGGAGCGGCCACCAGCACGATTTTACCGTGCAACGCCACGAAAGACGCCAACTGATTCCAGTCCAAGTGGGGCGAGTTGCTGGCCACGAGCATAAAATCGATGGAATCAGCGGCGGCCTGGACTTGGTCCGCATCATTGATGTTGACGACGTGGTGGGCACCGAGACGGGTACATTCGTCCCGTTTGCTGTCTTTGGTGGTAAACGCCGTCACGTCGGCGCCCAGGGCCCGCGCGAATTGGAGGGCTAGGTGACCTAGGCCGCCGATACCAATCACGCCGACTCGGTCACCCGCTTGCACATGGAAACGGACCATGGGGGCGAAGACGGTCACACCGGCACATACTAAAGGAGCCGCTTCGGCGGGATCCAGCTGCGGGGGAACGCGGATGGCGTGTTTGGCTTGGACTCGGACGGAACTAAAGAGAGAGAAGAGGGAGTGGGGGAATGGAGAGGTATATCGTTTATGGGGTGTAATAATGTAGTAAAGTGGGTGGTGGTGGCGGACATTATTATCATGGTTAGGCACATCTGTAATTGCTTATTACTTGCGTTTAATTATAATCCACGTTCCAGTGTTTTTTAGAAAGGCTACATATATATATATATATGTGTGTGGTTGGGGATCAAAAACGTGTATGATAAAAATAGATAGATTGCTTACCTGGCGAAACCGCCCCGGGTGGGCGAACCGTCGCTGTACTGGCCTCCGGCAGTCAAGACCGATTGGGGACAATAAGCGTCCCGGCCTTTAATACAACTGTCACAATCCCCATTTTCACAGGTTGCGCAAATGTAGCCCACACAGACGGTGTCCCCTTTATGCAAATCATGGGCGTGGGCGCCCAGGTCAGTAACGCGTCCGACAATTTCATGGCCCACCACCAAGGGGTACTGGGTGATGCCAAAAGCATTGTCAATCTGACTGATGTCAGTGCCGCAGACCCCGCAGTGGTCAATGGCAATTTCAACGTCATGGGGACCGAGGGGACGGGGAGTGTAGGCATAGGGTTGGAGTTTGGCCCCCTTGGCCATGCAGGCCTGGCAGTCGATGGGACGGGTTTCTTTGCTGGGTTGAGCGGACGGCATTGTAGAAGAAAGGTTGGTGGTTATGGCAGAATGTGGGGGTGAGGGAACGCGACTATATAGATATTGCTACTTGGTGAGAAAATATATCAATTTAGTTTGGTTTTCGATTAGTAAAGTGTGAGTTAAGGATGGGTAGGTTAAAGGGACGCCTATTATCCGATAATAAATGGAAATAAACCCATTAATAGACGAATCATCTATACGCCGGCTAAACCGGCGCAGCCATTGGAATGCCAAATTAATAATGGGGACCAGTAATGGGCAACCTCATATTCACAAAGATGGAATTTCTATAGACTCGTTAACGGTTATATGTATGGATTAATGGGGGACGCGGAAGGGTGCTATGCCCAAATTCCGGCTTAGGTGGTCAGCGTGGTTGGTGGTGATGAATTCCCACTTCGGCTAAGCAAAGTAAAACATTGGGCGGGGCGGGCAATAAATTATCCATCACAACTGAAACCATGGATTAGCTGGTTTGGTAATTGTCAGAGCGTTTCTGCTCTTATCAAGTCCAATTAAAATGTACACAATCCCTATGTTTAATATTGGCTGCATAACACCGAAGGTGATAAAGTCCGCCAGCCTATCCGATTACATTAGCCGGTATAACCCAATATCCGTGTATATATTTTTTAGACTTAATGACTACTAAAATCACTTTACTTGTACATTACGAACCATGTTCAATGCTTCCCACTCATTGATTTTGCGAAGTAATTACTCGGCATCTAATAAGGTCGGGGATAATTTTTAACCACTAGGAGAAAGCCCTGATTCTCTAGTTTATATATAATAATCTATGCGTCTATAAATATATTTGATAACATGGTATAGGGGCTTTAAAATGACCTGTGCATTGATACACTTTTTCAAGTTACTAAAAAAATTGCATTGTTATTTTCTTTGGCCTTGGATGTTAACAAAGATAAGTTTCGTATACTGCATAGTCTTTTCCTATATTTGCCATTTGCTATTCCTCCCTTTCTATTAACTGCCCTTTTTACCCACTATAAGACCCGTCCGTAAGGCTAACAAATGGAATATCTTCCAGAACCCCAATAATAGCAATGGATGCTGGAAAATCGCAAGAGCTCTTGGTATGGGTCTTGCTATGGTATATTGCGCAACTAATAGGGTACATTCAAGCTACTCTCAGGCCATTTTATTACAAAATTGGGATATGCGGTATTATATTAGTTAAATTATAACTAGAGGGAAGAAATGAACCGTGGATGCCTCCAAATTACTCGAAGAGATACTTGGGGTCTCTGGGTTGAAGAACCGGGGTTCTCAGTGGGAGGTTTGGATTCATCATAGGGACCTTGGGGGAAATCTACCTGGGGTAAGATATTGTGGTTTTTTACGAATTTATTTATGGAAGGGTAGAGTAACTAAGAGATGGTCAATGATATTGTGTAAAGATTTCCAAATAGAAGCAAAGAGAATCTGCAAGGATTACAAAATAAACTAACTTGGGAATTTATGAAGATATAAGGGCAAAATATAAGTAAACTCGAGCTATAAGACTGACTAATTTTTCCTTGAATCCGACTGGAACTCTCAGTTTAAATATTTTTAGAATTGAGTAGCGGTGGTACTAAAGAAAGGAAGAAACTGTCAATCGGTTGGTTTAGAATATTTGTTAGTAATGATAAAATCGTTTGAATGAATCGGTTGCTGATATATCTACGGCAAGCAGTAATAATAAGAGCTAGGGACAAAATATAGGTAAAGATACCAATACTATTGGATTCAACGATGATATGAATTATTACTAACCCTACTGATAGATTGGTCGAGCGATTAATCGTTTGACCGCACCCTAACAGAACAAATATTGTAAAAGTGCTAAGTTAATAATAGGTAATGTCCGATATATCTGTTGGTTAACAACCGTGTAAATAAACATTTATCGCTGGTTCTGATAGAAATCGAAGGGGATGAAAAAAGCCAATAGGCGAATGATTTTTATACAATTATGCACTATGTAGCACTACACATGTATGAAAAGCGCGTAACTGACCCATGCTACCCGAATATCCCCGCCAAGGGTGCCATTCCCATTTTTATACAATTTTCACTGTCGTATAATTATAGTATTGCTTATACCTTCTGCTTTTGAAGGTCCACATTATTTTACGCAGTGGATGATTATAGTAAAGGGTAGACCAATTTGCCCGTAATTAGGACTAGCCCTTTGACCTTTCATCTCAGCTCTTAAGTGTGATATTTCAGCCACTGAGGCGTTGGCTGCTCTAAGAAATGTCATTATAATATCGGAAAGGGGAGTTTATTCGGATACAGTATTTACCCAGGCAGAGGAGCCTGGCTGGTAATGATGTTTACGCTAAACTTCCGTAAACACCATCCGTGGACAGGCGGCTGCATCCACCGGGGGTACAGCAGCGAATCGGTTAGTTGGACAACACCACACGGTAGCGAGCCTTGCCCTCGCGCATACGCTGTAATCCCTCGTTACAGTCCTTCATATCTAGACGTTCGATGATAGGATGGATATCATGTTGGGCCGCGAACTCCAACGTCTGTTGGATTTCGCTTATGCTTCCCACCAACGACGTATTGATTTGAATATCCTTCATAATAAAAAATGACAATCTATAGCTAATGGGCACTTCGGGGGCGGCCACCACCACGATTTTACCGTGCATAGCCATAAAAGTCGCCAACTGATTCCAATCCAGGTGGGGTGAGTTGCTAGCCACGAGCATAAAGTCGATGGAATTGGCGGCGCCCTGGACTTGGTCTGCGTCGTTGATATTGACCACACGGTGGGCGTCGAGACGGATACATTTGTCCCGTTTGCTGTCTTTGGAGGTAAACGCCGTCACATCGGCGCCCAGGGCCCGCGCGAATTGGAGGGCCGGGTGACCCAGGCCACCGATGCCAATCACCCCCACCTGGTCACCCGGCTTCACCTGGAAGCGGACCAGGGGAACATAAACGGTCACGCCAGCACACACTAAAGCGGCGGCTTCGGCGGGGTCCAGCTGCGCTGGAACACGGGTGGCGTGTTTGGCCTTGACCCGGATCGCACTAAAAAATGGAGGGGGCGTAGGAAAGTAGGCGGTGTTGGTGGACATTATTATCATGGTTAGCCATATTTGCGTAGTTTTTTCCCGCTTACTGTTAATCATAAACCGTATTCCGGTGCTTTTTTAAGAAAAAAAAAGGCAGGATAACCTGCACCCCATATATCGGGACTCGTGAAAATACTTACCTGGCGAAACCGCCCCGAGTGGGCGAGCCGTCGCTGTATTGGTGCCTGGAAGTCAGGACCATCTGGGTGCAGTAAGCGTCCCGGCCCTTACTACAGCTTTCACAGTCCCCATTTTCACAGGTTTTACAAATGTAGCCCACAGACGGTATCCCCTTTTTTCAAGTCGTGGACATCGGCCCCGAGGTCAGTAACGCGTCCGACAATTTCATGGCCCACCACCACGGGGTACTTCTGGGGGATGCCAAAAGCGTTGTCAGTGCCGCAAATGGCGCAATGGCCAATGGCAACTTCGACGTCTTGAGGACCGAGGGGACGGGGGGTATATGTGTAGGGTTCGAGTTTGCCCCCTTGGGCCATACATGCCTGGGGCAATGGATGGGGCGGGTTTCTTAGTTGGGCTGAGCGGCTGACATTATGGGGGAGAAGGTAGTTTGGTTGGATGTGAGGGTGGGGATGAGGAGGGCACACAGACCAATGCTTCTAAGAGGTGAGGAAATGGATCAGTTTGGTTCAGGTTTCGAATGGTAAAGTTTAAGTTAGGGATATGGTAACTAAAGGGGGCTTCCACTACCGACTTATATAGGGAAATCTATTAGGAGGCAAAATACCTCAAACGGGCGAAATTGACGCAGTCATTGGAATGCCAAGTTAATGAAGGCGGCCCTAGTAACGGGAAATCCCATACTTGCAGTTATGTATTTTGCAATCAGACTATTAATAGATGTCATACATGGGTTAATAAGGGAGATGGAAGTGTCTTTTCCGAATTTTGGCATAAGTAGTCTGTGTAGTTGTGCTGCTTTCTATTACTGTTTAGCTAAGTAAAACATTGGGCCGGGCGGGCATTTGATTGTAAATTGCGATTGAATCCCTGGATTAGTCGACTTGGTATTTGTCATAAGGGCTCTCCTCGGCTTACTAAGCCCAACTCAAATAGGTTTTATCCCTTTTGCCACTATGCAGCCATCCTACAAAGGGAAAGCGTACATCATCAGCCTATTTGGTTCCCCTAATAGTATAGCCTAAAATCTCCGACCAATGCACGTGCCTGCTGATTACTAAACCCATTAGTAACTTACAAATTAGGTTCTATTCAATATTTATCAACCACCCGATTTCGGGACCTTTATCCTAACTATAATTGGATAGGAATGGCGAAATTGGCCGCGTAACTGTGCTGGCAGCATAAGTCGGGAAGGCCCAAGCTACCATTGTCCATTTTGTTACTTTAACAAATTGTACGTTTACAGGTTTCCCTCAGTAATTAATAATCCGTGGTCACCACCGATTACAGCTAACAGAAGTTTCCTGGCCTGGATTTTGTCATTAGGAAAAATAAGACCAGGGCTGACAAATTTCCGGGATTCGGCTGAGCTACCTTCCTTGCCCTTTCAATTATAACTGCTGACTCCTCTAAAAGTGTTTAAATGAGAGCAGCCCTGTCAGTTTTGTGAGAATAATTAGGTACTTTCTCTATATATTTCAAATGTGCGATATTGCAAGCCGGCTCGAGCCAACCCTGTATACCCATCCTTGTCCACGGGTATAATTCCTATAGATGCTAACCAGTGGCGCAAATTCGATTGTTTAACAGGGTTATTAGGGCCGCTCCACTATAGGCACTAATTATTTCGCATAGTTCGCTGTACTCATGTGAATACAAAACTACAAAAAACCTCCAACTACCCGTTATTTTTATTAGACACCTTACGCACCTGTTAGAGACAAGTTCAACTCCCGAAATCTCAACCATTTTACTATAGAGCCAATCCTCCCTCAGTATGAACGAGCTGTCTAGAGTAAGCCAGCATCATCCATAACAATAACAAATGTTGCTAGACCTCGACCCAGCGATCTACTGCACAATACCTGAATAGCTAGGCTTGCGTTTAAATAGGTATGTAGATTAGAGTATGCCATTAAATAAACAACCGTTAATCAAAAGAGGTTTTGATTTGATTTTCAGCTTCGGCTTGGAGTGCCGGTTTCCCCAAGATCTTCCAACTCATAGGCTTCCACTTTTTTATGTTATTAATTAATGAAGATGCAAACAATATAACATCGCCTATCTACTTCATTTTGATGATATTAAATTCCCATTCTGAACTTCTCCAATTGGAGGTTGTTTATTATACAAATTCCTTCACCATCTTCATACCCCTCTTCATCAATGGAATGTATGGCTAATTATTCCTATTCCGCTGCAACCACTGAGTCCGAAATTTGTGACACATAATATATAGAAGCAGGGGTTGGCATTGACCTCTGGATCACACTTCTGAGCCAATATTGATAGCACACGAGATGACTAGGTCTACAAATACCTTGACCAAGGCGGC